>OX328129.1:28271428-28582722 GCA_946811695.1 Gonocerus acuteangulatus | reverse complement strand
TAATCTAATTGTACATTCATACGATCTCAATTCCTGCATTTGTAATGAAATTTCTGGAAATACTCATTACTGTCGACGCACCCTAATTAAAAAAAAAATACTCATTACTTTTGGCCACATTGTGACTTGCTCTCGGTTAGTAAAAGCCTGTCTCTCGTTGAATTTCTCACTGTTAATTCATAAGAGTACCCTTCAAATGGATCATAATATTGAATATATATATATATGTATATATATATATATATATATATATATATATATATATATATATATATATATATAAGGAGGTCGGGTGGCCGTGAGTGTTAAGCCGTAAGCACTTAACACTCTGTGCTAAGGGTCGTGGGTTTGATTCCCAATATGGGGGTGGTGGCTTTTCTTTAGAAAAAAAAAAACCCATCAGCCCTATCTGGGCTAGAAAAGCGTGGTAACCTATAGATAAAACGTCCAAGAATTCTTACTTAATAATAATGGACGTTATAATTTAAATGAAATATAAAACTATTTTTTTACATGATTAACGCGAATTTTTGTTTTTTCTTCCCTACCTATTTATTTAGCAATTTTACTGTCTAGGTTATAGTTCAATCATTAGTATATGTCCCTTCTGCCTGAGGTGTTTTCAGTCACACCCTTTCCGCGAGAGGTGGTCTTGAAGCCCAAAACGTCTTAAGTGATTCTCTCCTATGTGCTTCATTTAAAAATATGTTGTTGTTTTTTGTGCTTATTATAAATCAAAACAGATTGTTTGAAAAAAAATGTGAAAAAATACTTACTATTTTTTTCTAAAATACGAATACCTTGTTAAATTTCTCCGAGTTCTGACATGTTCAACTAAAAATATAACTGTAAAATTTGTAAATTACTTATATTACAGTTCATTTTAATTGATTGCACGATAAATTTATTTGTTTAGAAAAATTAAAATTTGAAATGTAAACGTAGAGGAAGGAAAAATTGTAAAAAACGTTTATTGCTATATTATTATTAGTGAATTTATTTCTGACAAAGAAATGTTTCCGTATTTGTTCTAAATATTATTGACAGAGATATAAATAAAAGCAGGCCCCAGGGGCATTGTAGAGTAAATGATTCAAAAAAATAAAAGCTCATACCTTATTTTAGTCCTGGTGCAGTATGCACTGGAGCGCTATTTTGTGCGTTTGGTGGCTGTAACTGATAAAGAGGAGTGAGATAGAAGGTGGAGGGGGGGGGGGAGAATCAGCAGTGAGAGAGAAGTGGACAGGGGTGTGTGTAAGAGAGAATTTGTGCAAGGTTGGGGTTGCTGAAGGTGAAAAGAGAGAGGTGAGATTAAGGGTGACATCGAGACAGAGAAAGAACGAGTGGGGGTGAGAGATAGGAGGGGGGGTTAAGGAATGTGTGAGAGTGAGAGAGAGGAGGGGTTAGGAATGAGTGAGAGTGAGAGAGAGATAGAGGAGGGGTTAGGAATGTGTGAGAGTGAGAGAGAGATAGAGGAGGGGTTAGGAATGAGTGAGAGTGAGAGAGTGGTAGAGGAGGGATTAGGAATGAGTGAGAGTGAGAGAGAGATAGAGGAGGGGTTACGAATGAGTGAGAGTGAGAGAGAGTTAGAGGAGGGGTTAGGAATGTGTGAGAGTGAGAGAGAGATAGAGGAGGGGTTAGGAATGAGTGAGAGTGAGAGAGAGATAGAGGAGGGGTTAGGAATGAGTGAGAGTGAGAGAGTGGTAGAGGAGGGATTAGGAATGAGTGAGAGTGAGAGAGAGATAGAGGAGGGGTTAGGAATGAATGAGAGTGAGAGAGAGAGATGCCTGAGAGCGATGGGTCGAGAGAGTGGTGTAGAGTTGATAGATTTATGAGATAGATGACTGAGGTGCCTGAAGGTGATCCAACATTAACATGAGCGACGGCCCATCCCCGTCCTGGACAAAAACCCTCCGTTCTCAATATATCTTTATTGACAGCTGAGCCGTTTCTCCTTATATCCCCTCCCCATACCATCAACAGAATACTTTATCCGTGTCTTCATTCTCATCGCTCGTCAGAGTGATAAATAAATAATCACCTATGAATGATGTAGAAATTAAATAAAATTTGGATGAAGTGGATGAACAAATATGTTGTTAATATAAAGAGAAAACAATTTGTGTTCAAAAGACGGCATAACTATTCACACCGGACAATACAGACTATCACTACTACATACGACCAACCAGTTAATACTCGTAGCTGTAGAAAAAAAAAGAAAATATTCTTTCATAGCAAGGCAAACATAGCACGCAAATGAAACAACTAAAGTCATAACTTACAGACTGAATAGACTGGAACTGTACTTTGTATAAACAGAAGAATGTTACAGTTACAATTATATGGATTAAAGGACCTTCGAGACTATTTGGAAACGAGACGGTTGAGTTATTTGCAAAATCACCTTCAAAGGACACGACATTACCTATATATTACTGTAAAATTACAAGAGACTATATAATTTGTAACTGTTAAAAGACCAATCAGTACAAAAATGGGAGCACGATGGACGAACATATCTAAAGAAAGAGGTTTACACAAACATACCCACAACAACCAACAGATAACATTAACACTTAAAAATTTTAAAATGACTCATAACAGGAGATAGACTGACGAAAAGTTACTTACCTAAATTAAACCTTAGCACATGTAAATGCGTTAATAGAACTGAACAAACTTAAGACCACCTCATACTTTTGAGACCGCCGAAAACTGACGAAAATGGTATATTCCTTACTTTGATTTGTTGATATCACTTACAGTATACAATTACTACAATGGATAATGTCAAATGCGTCTCATTCGTTAGTTTGAATGTGTAAATATTAAAACAATTAGTCAATCGGAATCAGCAAACTATCGAAAATACAACATTGGACAATTTGAAACGGCGATCCAAGAAAAATAACTTATTGGCACCAGAAACAGTTTGTCCATAATATCAACTTAAAGTGGTTTACAATACACATAGAGAAAATATGTAAAATTGTATTTTTGTAAAGGCACTGATTTTGGAATCACTATTAAAACTTTATCTTGCTATCTTGAAAAGTACCGGTTTTCATATCCGATAGTTTGACATGGTAGGGACGATATGTATTGGGTTATTTCATGTGTATATATTTTTATTTATTTAATTTTTTCCTTTAGTTTTCATTATTATTATTATTCTGTATTTGTAATTTATTCTATAACGAATCAGTCTTTTATGTGGATAATCAAAATACGTGTAGTATCCAAAAGGATGATATACGTAGTAAGAATAAACTCCCACAGTGGAGGGATAGTCCAATGAGGTTTTATTTTATAGCATTTAATTATTGGTATTACCCATGTTTTGGGCACAGCATGGCTTCTTCAATAGAATATTACTCCTTCTTGTCCTAACCCTGTCAGGACATGATGACCCAGCGTTGAGACCAATGGCTATCCCGAACTGAAGGTTTATTTCAGCTAACTTAGTCTCTTCCTTCCCTGCTGTAGTCTGATTACTAACAACTACAAGAACTTCACTCAAAATTGGCGAGCGAACTAAAACATATTAAAAAAAAGTGTCCGGTTTTTGTCTGCTGTATATTTAGAGACTATCCATAACCCCGTATTGTAGTCAAAGAAGTATTAAGAATGTAATAGGGATGATTTTATTAATTTTTTCCAAAAATTGGCAACATCTTTTTTTGATTTCCATGTATGTTTACAATATCCTTTCGTCCTGAGCCTAAGAAAGTATAGTAATTTGTCAAAAAGTGTAATGAATAACACAATGAAAGAAATATTGATGTTAATTTTTAATGAAAAGCCATTAGAGCCGAGGAACAACAGGTCTCCTAGACACCTAAGAGTGTGGAATCGATTGAGTCAAGTTATATTAAATAGAGTGGAGTAACTTTCCAACAAAGGGCAGAGGCGTTGGAAGGGGATTTCCCTCAGAAAGTCTGCCGCGGGGTGAGAGAGGGGGGAGGGGAGTAATAAGAGGAAACCGTGAACAGTCACTAATTAGGCTGAGATCTTCTTGTTCCACGGAGGTAGGTAGGCCCTTATTAGGTCCTCATTCTCGAAGGAGCAAGCTCGTTCTCTTGATTCAAACAGCTCGTACGTCATAGTGCAACGAGCAATGTTATGGGCACTAAACATCTTCCTGATTAGGTTATCTGCATAAGGATCATATCTGCATGAAATTAAAAGCATTAAGGGCGACTTGACAAGGACTGAAGATAAAAGAGAAATATTTTAGAGGAACAGAATATTTGTACATAGTCTAAGATCCTGTAGGAGATTTAACAAGGCTATGATGAAAGACAAGATACCTACAGAGAGCTGAGTTGAGTTACTTTCATTGATTTGGGAGAGATGACAGAACATACCTGTAACGTACGTCTAGATTGACTACAACTGGTTTTAAATGTCTAGTGGTATTACTTTTCTTGTTCTAACCCATCAAAATTTAGATAAAATCAAAAATGAAAGTAACATACGAGAAATATTAAAACCGCGCACGTGTATTCAAACAATGCAATTTTGGAGGGGTCTCCCGTAGTCTAGTGGCTAGCGCGCTGGATTCATAAGCGGGAGATGGTGGGTTCGATTCCCACCTCCGGCAGGAATTTTCTCATCTCAAGGCTCGCTGGGAAAATTCCTCGCTGCACCTTGGATGTCGGCGCTAATGACCTAGAAGTAGATGCGCCGTAAAAAAAAAAAAAAAAAAAAAAAAAAAAAAAAAAAAAAAAAAAAAAAAAAAAAAAAAAAAAAAAAAAAAAAAAAAATGCAATTTTGCACAGCAGCAATACAAGATTGAGCCTTTTACTCTGAAGAAAAATAATTTGAATGCGTAAAGGTAATAATTTTAGTTGTTGGCTCACAGCCAGTGAAAACTGATGTTACTAGACTATAAATTATAACATAATAAATATAATATAATCAATAATAACTTGATGTGATATTAATCTGCAATGTTCTGTAATAATCAATTCCGATGATGATTTTTTTTAAAGGAAACCGTTGTTGCCAGAAACACAAGGCGAAAATAAAGAATGTCATAAAAACTTTAAAATATTTCGACCTATTAGTTATTTACAAACAGAAAATAGTTGCAGATGAGTTCAATTTACGATAAGATATATATATATATATATATATATATATATATATATATATATATATATATATTTGTTTCATAAATGCAGCCATAAACGTTTTTTAAACATTTAAAATAAATTACTCTATATTACTAATCCCACTATTAGTAATAAGTTAATAGTTAACTTTTTACATACAAGAAAATTTCGGTAAAACTGAAGTTTAGCCGCCTCACAACCGATTACTTTCATATTTTGCACTAAAACGTATTTTAATGCGCTAAACACGAATCTGTTCAAAAAATCGCTCCCAACTAGGAAAGAAGTTATTAATCACTAAAGTTCACTGTTATGGAGGTTATAAAAGTCGGCGTAAACATGCGTATTAAGAAGAATTTCTAGGGCAAGTTTTGGGCAGACGTGCTATGCGTTTCCGTTCGTTACGCCCGTTCAAGAAGATATCAAAACTGTAGTCAATCCAACTCGCTAAAATTAATAGAATTATAGTGCGGAAACGCATAGCACTTCTGCCCATGAGCGACAGGTTACGACGGGTGAGGATGCGCTTAAAATTGACAATTATTTTGTACAATTACTTTGTTTCCCAATAATGCGCATGCGCATGTTTACAAATACGCTGTTCACGCCAACTTTAACCTCCATAACAGTGAACTTTAGTGCTTAATAACTTCTTTCCTAATTGAGAGTAAATTTCTTTTTTAACGGATTCGTGTTTAGTAAATCAAAATACGTTATAGTGAAAAATGTTAAAGTAATCGTTTGTGAGGACCTAAACTTCAGTTTTACCAAATTTCCATAACGAAATAATGTTGGTTAGGGCAAAGCAATCAGTTTTATTGCCATTAGGTTCGTTTAAGAAACCAAGAAGACCAAAATATTGTATGAAGGATATCTTAGAGAAATTTCAGCAGGACGATACCATACACGTATTTGTCGAAATTGTGCCTGTGTGTCACACACACACCAAGTGGAGTAGGTTACCGCCGACATTGTAGCTGATTACTCTTATCACCCGGGGAATATCTGCCAAGAGGAGCTAGAAGACCTAATACAAGTTCATAATAATTAGTTTATCCTCGGAGAAAAGGCCTCCCCAGGGGGGATTAGGGGCGGGGAGTTTGCTAAATTAACTGTACAAAATTAATCCGGTAGGTGGCCAGACTTTGGGTTTGAGTTTGTTCTTGCCTCCCGGGTAGTTGGCCTGCCATCCCATCCTTTCCGCTAAACCAGAAGCAACTCTGATGGAGTCCTGGAGAATTAAGATAGTTGGGGGGGTTAATCTCATGTCTTATCATTCTACTATTTTTGCGATGGTTAATTAGAAATTTTGATATACTCAAAATAGAATGTTAATCATACAAGTTATCAGAGTGTAAATGGTCATTGGTTTGGTTATAATTGTTGAATAAGAACAGATTTAAAAAAAAAGTTAATTTCGTTTAGAGCCTTCTGCTTAAAATCTGGAACATAAATATGCTTTAGGTCCACCCAACAAACCTACGTAATGTACTGCAAAACATACAGTTTTCTTTTTCGTACAGGGCTACCGCGCAGGCGCGAACGCCAGCGGACACTTTTTTCACTTTATGGCGCACTGAGTGCTTCTGAAGGGTTTAATGCATTTAAAAATCAAGAACCAATTGAGAATATGCCTTTAGGAGTTTTGATCATACCAAACTGCTAAAGGAAACGATACCAACACTTTGACTTTTAAACACCTTCCGTCTAATATAGTCGAGTCAAAAATTTAATAAAAAACGTCTTTGTGGGAAATTTCCCTTTGAATGTTTACTTTCCGCTTACGATAATTTCCTAATGGATCGCCATGTATTTAAAAAAATGTAACAATATATCAGAACTACCCATGTACTTCATTATTGAGGTACTTACGTACTAGTTGCACCGATCTCAAGAACTGGCTCCCGTTCAAGCTCCTAGTCAGTGATCCGGATCAGACCACTTATGGCATCAAGACCATCTATTAATATTATCAACGAGTTGGATTGACTAGAGTTGCGATATAACCTTGAGCGTGCGTATAATGGAGATAAGGGAGATAACCTCATAATAACCTTTCATTTCATGATCCGGATCACTGGGCGTGAGCCTGAATGGGAGCCGGTTCTCGAGATCGGTGCAACTAGTACGTAAGTACCATTATTGACAACTTTTTTTAAAATATTATCTCAAAACCGAACCTAAGCAAAATTTATATGTATCATATCAACATTGTCTTGAATGGTTTATTTGATTCATATTTACCTTCTAAGTTACACAGTGTTGCACTCAACATGTAAGCTTGGAGTTCTACTAATGTAATTGATGTGTATTTAAACGAATCGTTGGCGATTGCCTGAAGAGTAACCTAACCTACACGGAAGATCTCTGTGCTTCCCAGAGAGGTTTCCATTTGGAGAATCCAGCGGCCCTTAGACCGTCCAAGGGATGGTCCAATCCAGACTTCGAATAGGACAATCCCCTAATCCCTTAGAGCCAGTCATTAACTTTAATTAAACTCCATTAAATTTACATGCCCCCCCCCCCGGACTCCCGGGGCTTCAATTTAGACAAAAACCCGAATTAGGAAACAGACCCCCCTTTCATGCGCTCTGCGTTCTGCTTTCATTGATTTCGGACTAACTCAAAGCTAAGATCTTCAGTGGGTCCAATTTAAATTCAAGCTCAACCCTATTGCCCCATTCCGGTCTATTATGTAATTAAATCTCATTAACACGTTCACTTCGGTGTTCATTATTCTATCTTCGAGGTGTGGACTAAATGCTCTTTCCAAATGGTCCTGTTTCTGTCGCTTTATTCTGTCTATTTACTCAATGAAAACATTCTTCTCTTGTAAACTTACTCATTGATTCTTGTTCTGCCATTGAACGTTTTTCAAGCATTATTTAAATGAATGAATTTTCATATACTGTCATATGAGAACCCAAGAGGTAAAGGGGTCATGGGTGTAAATAAGGGGGGGGGGCTGAGGGGTCTCCAGCCCTTCCCAAATTTTTTATTTTAAAATCATTTAGTTCACAAAAAATGTTTTATTTTTCGGTGTAATAGCGTTTTAGTTGGCTAAAACTCTTCCAACAACTAAATTGTTGGTATTACATGCCCCGGAAATAGTCTTAGCCCCCCAAAATTAATATCTATGTACGCCCATGCAAGAGGTCAACGTAACAAAAACTCGTTACGTAAGCATACTTAGTAATAGCAAAATCTTTTTTGGGTTTATGATATATATCGTAAAAAATAACAAAATATTCATCAACATATTATATAGAGGAAAACTCGATTGTTAATGGATTTAACTTTGAATTATCTCCAAATACTGTGAAGTTTTCAAATGAGCTCTCGTATTTCCATCAAGATTTTGGAGATTTCTAATAAAGGGGTTCAAGTCTCGAAGTCCCTTGTTTATCCTGACCAAGACCGGGAAGAACTTGAAACTTCCTAGCGAAACTTTAAGCAATCAAGTATTTCCGATTATGCTTGTCTTTATACAATTTTAATAACTTGGGATTTAATAATTTAGATTTTGAGCTCCTCCCATTGGTTACAAAGATCCTTTAAGCACATTCGAAAGAAATTTTCTGGGGTTTAAAAAACTTCAAATCTTGATCGATCATTATGCTGAACTACTGAAAAAGAACCTCGGTTTTTGTGTACGCACGTTTCTGATGACAGAAAATATACTAAATTTTAGAGAAATTAATGCAAATTCGTAAGGCGTAGTTCTCTTTCTTCTAATCGCGCTGACTTGACATTTCAAGCCGAAACGTCGGCAATTCAATAAACCACATTTCCTAATAAAAAGTGTACTTTTAGTAAAATACCACAACCGAATTCTGACTAAATTTACCTCCGAATACTAAATGTTATTTCTTTTACCAAAGGTATGTAGTTTTAACAGTAGAAAGCATGAATTCTTTAGCCAGCTAACCTGGTCAATGAGTTTGTTGTACGGAGAGTCCTCATTCCAAGCCTAATAATTATTATCCTCTGGTTTCCGGTGTCCAGCAAATTTAGAGAGTACAGAAAGGGTCTCAGTATGACTCCTTGTGGAAATCCAGCTTATAATAGAATGTTGCTATCTAGTCAAGAACTTTCCGTATCCAAACAAGTTGGATGGATACCTGGGATTTTTTCTAAACAGTACACTCACTTGGAATCCACACACCCGACTGAAAAGACAGGAACTGAATAGGCGATTTTGAATCCAATGACGACTACTGGCAGTCCAGGGAACGAATGCTTAAAAACAGCTATAGGTGGACATTTTTGGAACAAAATTTTTGACTTCGTAACTTTATTTGGGCTGGATAGGAAGTGAACATATCAAAAGTCCTCGCCCGTAGCCTTTGTGCCATGGGGGAGGGGGGTTTGGAAGGTCCCATTTTTCGGGTTTTCACTTATATCTCGGAAACCCTGCGTCCTAGCGACATTACTACTCTATAACAAATGAAAGCTGATTAAATTTCCTACACGTTCTGTTCAATAATGTTTTTCGAGATATCTATAGTTTTCAAAATATCCCCTCTTGAATGTCTTTCATTTTGGGAAAAAAAAACACACTTTTTGCTCTTTTTGACCGGATAACTCTTTAACGATAAACCCAAAAAATAAATTCCGTTTATAGGGTTGTAGAGCATTACATTCCCTTCAAGAATATATATAACTTTACAATTTTATGTATTTTCCTTCAAACGTGAAAACAGTTTTAGCGTTCATCGTGATATCTGGCGATAACAGTCGACCAATGAACCTTTCAATTTCTCACCTTTTGAACAAAAATACTTCTTAGGAATGTACCCTGGTGCCCGACAGAATCAAAAGCTATTTTGTATCCATTTATGAAGGCCATTGTCCTTGGCGAGTATAGCAATAGTGATGGAGTCAAATTTGTCTCTGTTTACGTCATTTTTAAATTGGTTGTTTTTTTTTTTGTTTTTTTCTTAAATTCCATTTACACCAAAATGAGTATTTTACTATAACAAAGTAAGAAAATGAGAATAGCATTTGTGGTTATTCCCGAAAGATCAAAACAAGCTAATAACTGTTTCTATTCCTTTACAAATTCCGCTTGAAATAATTATGGGAACCCACAAGTATGACACAGTTCCTGCGGCTGGCTTTTTACAGATCAAATTTATTGCTGTTCAGTGTTAATATATAAGTCATTCATCAGCTGACTGGGCGCCACGACAAAGTTAGAGACTCTAGAAAGAGTCGTAGGAAATCACGGGCAGATATAGGTGGTGTAGGTTGAGAGAGAAAATCCTCAGAGGTTTATAAAAGATTATGTTGAACCTCTTCAGTATAATCCCTAATCCTCTCTCTTCTTTCGGCCGCTTCCATAACTCTCACGCCGCCTTTGTCAGGGGATTTGGGAAATTGTCAAAACACACACTAACTCTTCTACTTCACTTCTTTACCAAGTCCAGTCTGTTATATCTATTCCTACTAGTATATTTATCTACAGAAGAAAAATACTAAAAATATTAAACAATCCGACAAAGAAGCGTTAAGGTGGCTATATACTTTCAGTTCAAATCTCAAGGCCGGGACTGTACAGTTTGGCCTGAACGGGTCTAGCAACACACGATATGTTAATAAACATCAAGGCAACAAGTCTCAAGTGTGCAACAAGGGACTGCACAATCTAGTTATAGTAAAACCACTGAATGTGAACAAAATATCCTCTTGTCCAAACACATCAGGCCTGTCCTGCACGGTCCTTATTGGACTGTACAGTTGATCTATTGCTTTTATCGTTCTACTTCGATGGACTGTACAGTTCAACTCTGGCTTCAAGGCTGTCTCAAATAAGACGAGCAATGATCTCACGATTTGGAATGAGCAGTGCAAATCTTGAGATGTTCCTTACCGAGAAAGGGAACCCTTAGAACTTTTGAATTTGGATACTATTGTCTTAAAAAAAATGCAATGTCCTTCAAATTGGATTATAATTGCTGTTTTAATTTTTTTTTATGCTGTTTTACATTTTTAAAATCATTGTTGCTTTGAAATGGTCATTGGATTGACGCCATAGTTTTGTTCGTGCGTAGAATGGGAGAGGAATAAAGTTTTCCCCTTCTATTTTCCTTATAGACAGCAAACACAATTTTCCAAAAATACTAAACCAAAACAAAACCTCTTGATACTATCTACTTAAATTGCTCTGATTAACTTGGTTTTAGAAATATTTTTTTTAAGAAAACTGAAAATAAGCCTGATTGGTTTGCATTTCTTTTACTCTGGATAAGGAGTAGTTTATAAATTAATGAAATTCATTTTTTAGAAATGTATGCCAAATGTAGTTTGGTTAAAAACATAAAAATAAAATATGACCATAAGTGGTTCAAAATACAAATCTTGGTCTTAAAAATAAGTTTTTATTACTTTTCTTTTTATTTTATTATGACGTTGTAAATATTTGTCCGTATACCCTATGCGTTTATCAGCGATCCTTCTTTTATCGTCCGTTTTTTTCCATTTTATTCGTTAGTTTTATGTTTATTGAGTCGTATAAGATAATGTCTCAGTTTCTTCTATATATGTGTGTGTGTGTGTGTGTGTGTGTGTGTGTGTGTGTGTGTGTGTGTGTGTGTGTGTGTGTGTGTGTGTGTGTGTGTGTGTGTGATTGATTGGTGAGACGGCTTCTCTCTCCAGCGGTGTTCTTTGTCTCCTTTCTGCAATATTTCGTCGGGTTCATCTCCGACTTCATCAGGCTCCTTGTGTCGTCCTTGGTGGTTGTCAAGGGAATGATTTTTTTTTTTTTTTTTTTTTTTTTTTTTCCTAAACCCCACTTTAGAGAAAAAGATAAATAAAAAGCATGCAAGGAAGGGCATGATGAAAACGAAAGTGAAAGAAAAACGTGCAGAAACGCAAAGAAAAACTAAGGACCTCGAACGCCACAGGCGGCGTAAGGGCCACAGGTAGAGGGAGGAGGTGTCCTTATTCTGCAAGATGCACTTGAAGGCGGTAAGTAAAGGAGAAAAAAGGTATAGGATTCCCAAAAGGGAGGTATGTGTAATGTGCTGTGTGGGGCACAGCGATAGAGGAGGAGGTAAAACGAAAGATAGTCGGAGAGTAGGAGAAAGAGGAAAGGGGAAGAAGGTCAGTTATACAGTCTTACGTGTCAAGTGTCAGTGTAATTTGTTTGGTTGGATTGTTACTAGTGTATTCTAAAATGTGTTATGTTCTAGTACGTCTACTAGTCGTCGTGTGAACTCAGTTGGTCCTTGCCAGCGTCCTGGTCGTCCAGGTGGTGTGACGTCGTTAAAAAGTGGATTGTCATGGTACTTAAGTCCGTCAAAGAATTTGATGTGACGTCGTTTTATGAATTCTGAAACTGTGGGGAGTTCTAGGAGTGTGTGTAAGTCTGGGGCTTTGAGTTTATTGTGTGAGGTGCTCCGTGTGATTGTTTTGAGTATTCGGTTCTGAAAAGATTGTAGTGTTCTGAGTATGGTGGGGTTCAGAAACCGAAAGAGTGGTGTGCCGTATAGAAGTGCCGGTCGTAAGACTCCTTTGTATATGAGTAGCTTCAGTCTGAGTGAGAGGTTTGATGAGTTGAGTAGGTGACCAAGAGAGCGGGCTTTCGTCCTGACAAGCTTTAGCTTCTTGGTAAAGTGTGTGTGAAAACTGAGGTGTGTACCTAAGTGTATCCCCAAGTAATTGATATGTCTTTTTAACTTGTTTCTTTTGTTTCTAACCGTGAAATACTTGGGGCGTGCTCGTGTTGAATTGCCATGAAAGGCGAAGAGTAGTGCGTCTGTCTTAGTCGGGTTAACTGTGATGTGTATTCGTCGCAGTTCGTCTACTACGTCTGCGCAAACCTCTTCCGCTTGTTTTAATGCCTTTGAATGTGACATGGATGTGCTGTATATCGCGATATCGTCGGCATATGCGGCTATTTTTGTGTCTGGGTACTGTTCACCGACGATTTCTGATGTGTAAATGGAAAAGAGTGTTGGTGCGAGTACTGACCCCTGTGGTACACCGCAGGGGATTGGGTGTGTACTGGAGAGGCTTGCCCCTACCCTAACCGTCATAGTACGTCCGTATAGGAAAGAGTGTATTATGTTATAGAGTTGTTCTGGACATCCGTAAGTTCTGAGTTGCTGCATGAGTATATTATGTGAAACAGAGTCAAAAGCTTTCGTACAGTCAATCGATATGAGTGCTGTAGTCCGGTTCATGAGCATGTTGTTTGTGATGTGTGATTGGAGCCTTACTAGCTGGTGTTCTGAACTGTGTGCAGGGCGGAAGCCGAACTGCTCAGCAGGGATTATATCCTCCTCTGCGCAAAAGTCTTTCAGATATCTCAGTATGATCTTTTCATACACTTTTGATAAATGAGGCAGTAGGCTTATGGGTCTGTAGTGTTCAGGTGTATCGCCCTTTTTGTTAGGTTTGAGTAGTGGAGTGATGATGGCGTGTCTCCAGTGTTCGGGGAAGTGTCTGAGGCGGAGGCATGTGTTATAGATGTGTACGAGATAGTGTAGTCCTTTTCTCGGTAACTGTTTAAGTAATATGTACTGAAGTCTGTCATGTCCTGGGGATTTATTCCCTCGTGTCTGTCTGAGTATGGCTGTCAGTTGTTTTGGTGAGACGTACATGTAATTGTCTTGTAGTGTAAGTCTGTATTCAGGTGTACGGTCTTTGTGAATGATTTTTTCCCGGATTTTCCCTCCTTTATAGTTCTGCTTCGTAGACTATGCGGGCCAATGGTGTAGGGACTCCGTGGGCCAATGGGGTTCGAGCGCGGTCTTCGTCGTTCGTCCGTCGTCTGTAGTTCATCAGTGGTCCGTGTGGGGCGCTGGTCTTCAGTCCATGTCCGGGAGGATGAGGCCATCTTCCCTATTGAAGTTCGCCAGATGCTTATGTATTTCGATGGCTTCTCTAATTAGTATATATATATATATATATATATATATATATATATATATATATATATATATATGTGTGTGTGTGTTTGTGTGTGTGTGTGTGTACATATGTACAGGGTGTGGCATAATGAATAGATAATATGGTACCCGCGGGTAGAGGACGTTGTAGCGGTTAAGCAAAATATGTTTTATTTCCTTCGGTTTTCGAGATATTCGACATTCCAAAAAAATACACCTTTTGCCACTCTGTTTGGGGTCACGACTCTAAATGAAGGAATTTTTTTACTCATTCATATATATATATATATATATATATATATATATATATATATATATATATATATATATATATATATACACACACACACACACACACACACACACACATATGTGTGTGTCTTTTTCCCACTCTCTCTGTCTTAATTTAAGGATCCCCTACAATTTTTCTCTAAATCCGTGTAATAATGGAAGTGTTAAAGCGCTTCTAAGGTTCTCAAGAGAACGTCCCGGGTAAACAATAGTCTTGTCCCCGGAGGGAAGGATAGTCGCTAATATTATAGTCATTAGTAAGAAGGAAACTTGAAGACACCGCATTAACTTGATGAAGAGGATATCCTAAGACGGAAGGTATAGGGTTTTCGAAAGAGGGTTGCGCACCTAAAGGAAAGGAAGGGTGAGGTGGAGCCAAAGCCTTTGTGAAGGAAGGGCTCTTGTTTATTGGCTAATACAGCCCTATTACCGCACCTGATTGGCTGATTAAGACGTTGGAACCGACCAATAGGGAAGGGCTTCTTCCATCGATCTTAGGCGGCTCTTGACGCCACCGTGCGCTGCTTCATTTAAATTATGCTTCAGCAGACAAAGCTGTTAGAGATTCCTTTTGATACATACCCTTTCTGACGTACAAAAATTAATGATAAACATACATTAAAGACAATGAAAAAATAATTTCTTTTAGAGCCTTCTGCTCAAATTCAGGAACATAAATATGCTTTAGGTCCACCCGACAAACCTATGTTATGTACTGTATAACATACAGTCTTCGTTTTCATACATGGCTAACACGAACGCCAACGGTTTTGTACACTGCCACTATGCAAGCGTGAACGCCAGCGGACACTTTTTTGTAAATTTTTTTTCAGCTTAGTCATCGCTAAAGCATATTTACGTTCGTACATGGCCATCGCGCATACGCTAACGCAAGCGGTTTCGTACATGGCCACCGCGCATGCGCGAACGCCAGCGGTTTCTCACATGCCCACCGCACATGCGCGAACGGCAGCTGACACTTTTTTGTAACGCTTTTTCGTAACATTTGTTTTCAGTTTATTCATCGCTAAAGCATATTTATGCCAAGAAAAAAAAATCGTCGTATAGTCACAGCATACTTATTAAAATTACAATAGTTCATTTCAGTCGGTTAAAAAATAATTTCATGTTAACTAAGAAATAGTAAGTTTGAACCAGTGTATGGAATAATGTAATTGAATTGAGAATTATGAATTAGGATTACATTGTATTTGTAGTTCATGAATTAGAATTATCAATAATTCAATTAAAACGTGAATTACAATTACATTGTAATCCTGTTGTACGAAGACAAATAAATTACATGTATAATATTTTTTGAATAGAATACATTTCATTTATTTAGTCGTGCCACCTATTTGCACGTATATATATATGTATATATATATATATATATATATATATATATATATATATATATATATATATATATTAGGGCGGCCCTTAGCTATAGGGACGTTTTTTGAAAGTCAAAATGTTGCTGCTCCCACCCCCCAATTCTGTTCCAATCAACTAACAAACTAGCTGTGCAAAATTTCAGGGCAATCGGACAACTGCTAGGCGACCCGCAAACGGTTTGAGTAATTCCGTTAAAAAGGGATATACTATCCTATCTCGATCATTTTCTGCAAAAACATTTATGTAGTTACATCAAGGCGACCCGAGAATTTTTTAAAAATCATTCTGAATCAAAAGTCGATTCTAAAACGTTTTGGAACAACATGTAAAAATTTAAATAAATATGAGAATTTTACTAATCCATACAAGAGGCCCTTAGCTATAGGGATTTTTTCTAAGTTAAAATTTTGCTGCTCCCACTCCCCAATTCTGTTCCAATTAACAAAAAAAACTAGCTATGCAAAATTCTAGCGCAATCGGACAACAGCCAGGCAACCCTCAAACGCGTCGAAATTGAAATATAGTATACGCAACGATTAATTCCGTTAAAACAGGGATATACAGTTCTCTATCTCAATCCGTTTCTTATTGCAATTTATTTAGATACATCCAGGCTACCCAAGAAATGGTTTACAATCATTCTGAAACATATATCTCAAAATTTAAATCTAATAATTGCAGAGATAACATGAAAATATTAAAAAATATAAAGCTTATTAAGTCTTCAATAGTTTTGTATTTTAATTACATTTTTTTCGTGGAAACGTTTCGGCTATAAGCCATTTTCAATCCAATTGTCTGTATGATTTTGCATCATTTTTTATATCTTCAGGTTATGTGCTTGTAAATTTGATATTATTTAATTTGAGAAGGGCATTTCATTTTTTATAAAATTGTATGGTTCATGTCTCTATTATTTCATGGATGATAATATTATTACCTCAATTATTAGATGTTATTTTATATTTGAGTCTGCTTTTGTAACGGAGGACTAGATGTGCAAGTCCTCCGTTACAAAAGCAGACTCAAATATATAAAATAATACGTAATAATTGAGGTAAAATTAATATCATCCATGAAATAATAGAGACATGAACCATACAATTTTATAAAAAATGAAATTTCCTCCTCAAATTAAATAATATCAAATTTACAAGCACATAACCTGAAGATATAATGTATACATAAAAAAATGATGCAAAATCATACAGACAATTGGATTGAAAATGGCTTATAGCCGAAACGTTTCCACGAAAAAAATGTAATTAAAATACAAAACTATTGAAGACTTAATAAGTTGTTACCAACTACCTACATATATATATATATATATATATATATATATATATATATATATATATATATATATATATATATATATATATAATTCAAGTTGAACTAATTTAAAATCCTGAAGAAGCAAACTAATTATTTTGAAATTAAGTAGTCTATATTAGATTTTCTGGCCCTCTTTATGTAAGCGGCGGTCTTTATGAAGTGGCAGGAAAAAATGGAATCACTCCTTTAACTTTCATGTTAAGTTTACTCCAAGTTTCATGAGATAGTAGTTCTGAAGGGAGTTGGCTCTCCTTCGCCTGCTAAATTTATTCATAAGCCCAGTAGAGTAAGCCAGGAAGTTAAGGCATCAGAAGGATTTCGCGAGATGCCGTTCCTCAGCCCCTCGGGGCTGCGGGGAGCGAAGTTGTAGCAGACTTCCTTTAACGTCGTTGAAGTTTCGTTGCGTACTCGATAATCTTCCGCGTGTCGTCTTTCACGCGTTTGACGAGATTTCAGAATTTTAAATAGACTGAAATTATTGTCATCTGCTTAGCTGGGTTGAAGAAGGGACCATGGTCGTGGTGTTACGCCAGTAATACTCCTTGTGGATCTATTCTAGAACATCCCCGCCAGTGATCTTTTCTAGTTACTGTTACTAGGTTACAAATATATTTGGTTACAAACATATGTTATTAAATTTAATAATAGGTTCATTTTCATCAAAATTCTCATCAAATAAATTCCTAAGATAGGTTAGCTTTTTGGAGGACAGTATTTCAGCTCATGTCCTTTTTTTGCTCATCCTTAATGCTGCGAGTATCAAACTATTTACGTAGAATAACCGCGAACTATCTGCTACTTTGTATTTTTCATATAAATCAAAAATATTTTTCATAATTATGATAACATATCGCACGCGGCGCTAATGACCTAGATGTAGATGCGCCGTAAAAAAAAAAAAAAAAAAAAAAAAAAAAAAAAAAAAAAAAAAAAAACATATCGCACTAGTATTTCTAAAGTGAGACAACTCAAAAATCGGTTTTATTCACCCCGTCGTAGTTATGCCTATAAAAGACATGGTAAATATATCTTTACTACGATTACTAAATGAAGGGTATTAATTAATAATACCAAACAGGTGAAGAATAACCCTTCAAAAATTTTTCAAACTTTACATTTATTCCTCCATCACAACGTTTCGGACACACAAGTCCATCCTCAGGCAATCTACAATAGTATATTAATTTCAGATATTACATCCTCCAAAACCATTTACTAAATTTTATTGTCATAATTTTAAACTCACCATGTCCTGTTCATTACTATAGTTGCACTAAAACAGTCATGCAATAAATAAACATGATTCCTGTAAGGAACCAAGTCAAATTACACCTACATCAATTAAACACTCATTATCACAGCCATATTAGACTTTATCAAGCTGCCTAGGCCTATTATATTTGGTATAACTAAAAATTAAATTAAAACATTAAAATTCAATTAGTCAAAATATATAATAAATTATGTATGACATATCACAGACAAATTGTGTAATCTCTACTTAACATTAGTTTTATTACCATATTTAATATACAATACACTGAGGTATGTAACCCAGATATTTAAACTGTGAAAGTAATCTGTTACACTGTCATCAAAAATTAATTTTATTTAATATGTCAACATAATGTTGTCCTATACCTTTAACATCTGTTTTGAAATTAATGGTTCTATTGATATTTTTAGTTAAGTAAATTGATTCAGTTAATTTCCTAGCTTTATTATCATTAACAGTTTTTAAAATCTTAACATTATCATAATCAAACTTATGCTGTTTGGTGATAGCATTCACCTGTTTGGTATTATTGGTAAATATATCTTTATTAACCATCAAAACTTTATGTACCTAGCTTCAGAGCTTGTACACCAGAGGGCACTTGTGTCTGCGTGTGTGTTGTCTTAATCCTACGGCCCCTACATAGGCAAGAGAGACACGTTTTCAGTTTAGTTCTATTTTAAATTGTGTCACTTTAGAAATACTGTTGTGATAACAGTAACAGTTCCAAGAAAAATAGTTAATTAAAAATAATTTATTACTTAATTATTACTTGATCGTTTAATGATTGACCTTTTTATTCGTTTTTTGTTTTATTCATACCGTATAAATTTTGTTAATTTCATGCATTTAATTGTTTATTTAAATGTTTTAATTTTTGATGTTACAGTTATTTTGTTTGCACCGTATATGTTTATAAAGCAAATCGCCTAGTTGCGGGCTCTAAAACCAAATAAATAAATAAATAAATAGAGCATAACCATCGAGCCACTTCAAAAGAAGTACAGCGGGAAAGGAAACTCGTTAATTAGTTCCCTAGAAAATATTATTACAAATAGAATAAATTGATTCCTTTATAAATCAGCAGTGCACCCCTTACATTCTAATTTTGAGTAATTTTTCACTAAAGAGGAAATAATTTCCCCGCTCTAAAGGTGTTGGTAATTACTTTTACTGGGTAGAACGATCTGTCAAGTGATATTGTGAGAAACCCTTTCACTTATTTCCATTTATTCGCTTTCCTTTGGGGGAATCGTCGCCCGTCTTCGCCTCTATAAACGGGTTTGATTGATGTTTCTTACTCATTATACTAAAGAATTTATTCACTCTTCGAATATATTAGAATAAAAGGAGTGTCTAAATAATAATGATGTTGGTGAAATTATTAGAAAACTAGCTGTTACCTGGGGTGCCATACTACACCTACTTTATATTTAATAGCTGTTACCCGGCGCACAGTGGGGCAAAACGAGATATCGTGTTTCAAAAAAGGCCACAGCGTCGATTTCAATGCATTTAAAAAATAAAAGTTAATAAAAATTAAAACAGTCAGATTTCTGTTTTTTGTTTCCCTTGTTTATTAAATTACGTATAAAGAAGTTAAATTCAAGAAATTTTAAAATGGAATAGTAAATAAATTTTCATTTTTCATCTAAATATCAGCATTCATATCGTTGAAATTAAACATTCAATCCTGATTAGACTTGGAAAAAGTCAGACAATATTTAGTATAGATAATAATTGCAATAGGCATAGAGGGCAATGAAAAAGTGAATGAATTGGCGAGGCAGGCTGCTGGTATGACAGCTGATCCAGCCTCACCCAGTCATTTGAACAACGCGAAGATTTATATAAAACTCCTAGTAATGAATAAATGGCAGGTGGATTACAACAATATAGAAAGATTTATTAGAAACTTTGAGAGCTCTGTGATGGTTGGTAGCCCTGTAAGCAGCCTGAAAATACGAGATGATGTGATCGTTACGACGGGTATCATCTTGTTGGTCGAAGCCGTCCCCCTTGCGAGCGATGTGGCGCTATCCTGAATGTACTGCGCATCCTGGTGGAGTGCCCGGGGCTTGAGGGTGCAAGGCGGAGACACCATTTGCCAAATAATCTGAAAGAGCTGTTTTTTTTTGTTTTTTTTTTTTACGGCGCATCGACATAAATCTTGGCCATTAGCGCCGACGTCCAGGGTGCAGCCAGGAATTTTCTCAGTGAGCCCTGAGATGAGAAAATTTCTGGCGCCGCACAGTGGGACGAAGTGATATGGTGGTTAATGATTTTTGTCCATAGTGAGGATTATGGACAAAAATCATTAACCACTAGTTATTTTCAAATAAACATTTTTATTAATTGAAATCAACTCAAAACAAGGTAACAATAGTATAATAATGCATACTATACGGATATAATAATATTAATTGTAATATTAATAGAAATAATATAGCAGGTAATAATATTATTAATAGCAATATTATAAAATATAATATAACTGTAACATATAATGTAGTAATAAACTCTTGTTTATGTCTGCCTCTAAGGAAGCCAGAAGGGCCATCAGAACGAGAATATATTTTTCTTGATATAAATTAATAACAATTTCTTTTAAGTTGATATATTGTTTCAACCAGTATTAATAGAAGAGTTTTTTCTCTGCGGTGAACACGTTCCCACATTTTTTAAATTTAATATCGTCGATACAAAAGCAAACTAACGAATATGAAAAAATTCATCTTTCATTGTCAATCTTTACTAATTTCTGCTGGACTTATGTACGGCACATTCTTGAATATGATTTCACTCTATTAAAGGGAATGTATTCCACTATCAAAAGGTCAAATCTGCCGAATATTTGACCGTCCAAAAAAAAGTTATAAATGAATACTTTTCCACTCTGAAAAGTGGTGATTTTCATATTTGTTAGTTTCCTTTTGTATCGACGATATAAGACTAAACTGACAGTCTTTTTAATATTGCTTAATATTTCTTTAGAAGCATCCTGCAGATCAAATTGAATCATTTGCCCAAGGATTGATATCGTTTTCTTGGATTTATCCACATTTTTTTCAAATTTGGAAGAAAAAATAAATTGATGGATCTAAAAATAAAAATCTTTGGAATCGGCTAATTTCGGCAAACTAAATTGCAGTCACTACATTATACTTGAGGTAAACTTTAAGCTCTAAAAAACTTGAGATGTGTTCAGATGAAGTTTTTTTGCTATGGTCTATCAAAACCACGGGAGGCCCCTGAAAGAGCTGTTGTGTAGAGAAGAGCCATTTGTGAAAAGGTTGATTGTTTATCTGAAGGACATTGAAGTTTTCTGCCAAATATAAGAGAAATCCAATACTATGTAATAGAATATTCAAAATTTCTTTTAGTTTTTTTTTTTTTCGTTTTTCTCAGAAAGGAAGCAAAAGCGAGATACATACCAAAAGACTCTAAGTATATATATATATATATTATTTGAATAAAGTGACGAATTAATGACAGCTCATCACCAAAGATGCAAAGCTATTCAATAAAATAGATGATTTGTTTAAATTAAGAAACCATTTCCAAAAGTACATCTTCATCGAACCAAAGTTAATAAGAGAATAAAAAAAAAAAGGGTTTATTTTACTTAAACATATTTTCAATAAGTACTCGGCTTATTGCTGAAGTAGAGAGGCAGGAATTGGGGCAGGAATACTTGCAAAGGAAAAGGATTTCATTAAATGAAATTAACTTAAAAGGATCTGGAAGCCGGGGTGGGGGCCCGTAGTCGGAATTGAAAGAATCATCAGTTGTATGTAATGGTTCAATTCCGGGGCGGAAAAGCTCCGTCCCGGTTCTGCCTAATCCCCATTGTGCGGCCGTGCTTGTACCGAACGCTTATTGGAGGAAGCCGCGGGATAGGATGGGGAAAGGGGTCGTTGTGGGGAAATCCCCCCTTTCCCCTTTCTAGTGGATGTAGCAGGGAAATTACCAGCTACTATTGCTTCCTATCTAATCCTTGACAGAGGTTCTCCTCCTTTTCCGCTTAGATCCTAATATATATTGAAAAAAGGCCGATTCACAAGAGAACCCAGAATATTGACCTCTAAGTGAAATTTAGAGAGAAATAAGTTCTAATTTCTAGGAAAAATATCTTCCTGGCATTTTTGGTACTTTGGAAGATTTATTTTAAGTTATACATGCATATATATATATATATATATATATATATATATATATATATATATATAAATTTTGAGGTTAGGGATGGTTAGCGATGGGGTCGTTAAATCAGTCTTCCTATCTGCATATTACTTATTTAATAGGCCCAAGATGTTTCGCGCATATTTTCGCAACTCTTCAGGGGCACTTCTTGCTAGGAAGTCCTCTCGTTGCCATGTACTCGCTCTGGAGTCTGGCTTAATACTTAATAGGTGCGGGAAGAGGTGCGAAAATATGCACGAAACATGTCGGGATTATTAAATAAATTAGTATGAAGACAGGAAGACTACTTTACCCCATACCTCCTAAGATCAAAAAGAATTTAGATATTTTGGGTCATCTACAAGAATAAATAATATATATATTTTAGGAAAAATATTTTACAGATTTTCGTGTTTCAGATCAGGGAGGAAATGAAAATTGAGAACCTTATCAACTGGCTACTTCTATCCCAAGTAAGATTCCAATAAATGTTTAAGTAATAAAACCATCAAAAAAAAAAAAAAAATTAATTTTAGTTTCTGTTTACGTAGGTTACCTGGAATGTGTTTGGTCAATGATTTCGATACACTTATAAGAATATAATATGAAGTTCCGTGTAAAATCTCATTTCTAATATATGACTAGTTCAATACTAAAATCAGAGGATAAAAGTGAAAAATACAAATCTTGAAATTACATATTTTTAATATAATATAAATTTAAAAACCCCTTGCCAAACGTAGGATTTCTCAAAAACGAAAAAGAGGGGGGGGGGGAAGAAGAGAGAGAGAGAGAGAGGAGAGAGAGAGAGAGAGAGAGAGATGAGTGAGAGAGAGAGAGAGAGAGAGAGAGAGAGAGAGAGAGAGAGAGAGAGAGAGAGAGAGAGAGAGAGAGAGAGAGAGAGAGAGAGAGAGAGAGAGAGAGAGTTGGACGAGGAGGGCTAGTACTAATGAAGTGACCGCTCCCCTGGATGTTACTATACCTCTACTTCATTAAGCTGGATCACTACCAATTATATAGAGGGTAGTAGAAGCAGATAGCCTTACACATCTTCAGTAGGATTGTATTACTAAGGTTCATATCTTGCGTGTATTGGCAAGAAGTAACAACTAATACAAAGACATTGTTACATTGAAAAGTTTACGGAAATTAGCTATAGTTCCGACTGTGGTAGGTTTAGGTGAATCAAATAATCGACATAGGATTTTATTGTACCAATCGGAAAACAAGGAATAAGCAAATATTTCGGATTGTTAGACTTCAGTTCGTTTTCGATTTACAGTTTAGTTTAACGTTCTTTTAAACGAATGTGAAAAGTGGTTTGGTACCTTTTACATACATTTTATCTTATGATATATTTTAATTAGACTCAATCTACAGTTTGATTTCCTGTAATAGATCATTATTTTTCTCCAATTTTTGAGAGTTTGCACCAACTTTCATCAGTCCAACAGCTATCACAAAAATTGAAATGAATAATGCGTTTTTTTCACATTCGATACTTTGCATTTGTATCGATGATATGATGTGACCAACTTGGAATCCATTATCCTGTAAATATTGAGTTCGTTACTTAGATCCTTTGACCTCTGAGGTTCTTTTTATGTTAATAAGCATTTTACTCTGGTATTGTTAAATTACATTTACTGTGTTTTAATAGTTTTCATAACACAATTGTAAAATTACAGAATAGTTAATTTTGTAATAATTTTCTCAAAAAAATGATTCAGCTTCCGATTAAGTGCACTCATAAACGGCCAGTCCTAAAAAATAAATTATTGGGCTATTTTCTAAATCAAGTAGCCATTTGGAAGAATAGAATTCTTTGGCCTTTAGTATGGTTCGTTAAGCCAAGGGTTGAGGCCCTGAAGAAGATTCCTCGAACATTCCACGTCGCAAACTATTAGGAAGAAGAGGAGGGAAAGAATTCTTCTATGAACGATCCCGGAGAACTCACCCTTTATGGGGGGATGATATTTTATATTGAAGCAATATTTGGTGATATTTCTCTTTTTTACGAGGGAAACCTCTGCTCCGAGAGAAGGCTATACTTAATATCGCTCCTGTTCTTTTATGTAGGGCTGCGATTTTCTACGAAGATGATTTAATTTTTTTTTTTGCTTATGTGATATGAAGAATCCATTTACTTGTTTTAACTTATTATACATTATTTTCATTCATATTCGTCTTTTGATTAAAAATACTTCATTGGGATAGCTCATATAGGAAAAAGTCCGACTAGATAGTGCGGTTCCGTTCATATCCCTACTGCTATTAGTAAAAAAATAGTAGCAGTTATTGCTGGGGTTTGATCGTTCCTGAAATATATAAAATAAAATCTCGAAGAGAAAATAGATTTCAGGCACCACAACAGAAAACTGAAAGTATCATTGCGACTTCCCCCCACCTTCTCAATGTTCGCTCTTGGACACACTATAACAACGTTTCACATTTTCATACCTTGTTTTAGTCAAATTGTCGTTTTACTGTTAAATGCAAATTTAAATAGGAAACAACCAATTAAAACGTTAGGTAAACAGTGACAAAATCCCGTTGAAAAAAAAAACAACAAAAAACTAACAATTTTGAAGTTTTAAGCACTTATTTCTCGGATTAAGATCGCCCCATCTAAATTACATCCAGACCTTTTTTTGTAGGGAATTTACTAAGCTTTCGAAGAGTCACCTTCCACTTACCACGATTTCCCAACCGTTTTCGAGATATTTTAGAAAATATACGAAAATCCGAAACCTTTTCTTGCCTGCTATTGAAATATTTCATTTCTAGTACTTCTTTTTTTTTTTTTTTTTTTTTTTTTATTTATTTATTTATGAGCATCCATGCGCATCTAAGGCGTTTCGCTCCAAACAGTTATTGCATATATACATCTAAAAACAAATGGTATACATCCAAATATATATACACATACATACATACCACACACACATATATATATATTATATATACATATACATATATACACATATACAAACATATACATACATACATACATACATACACACACACACACATTTATATATATTACATCTATCATTATACATCTATAAACAAATTATATGTAGAAATGCCAATATATTCACATCTAAAAACGAATAGTATATACAAATGACAATATATATACATCTAAACATCTAAAGACAAATGGTATACACATATACATTTAAAAACAGACAATACGTATATATATATATATATATATATATATATATATATATATATATATAAAAACAAATGTTATTATTTATATACATCTGGTTGATAATCGGATTACACAATTAGACATAGTTACTAATTCATTAATTACATGTTATCGTTCTTTACAGTTTACCAAGTGGCGTAATACCTTCCTTATGTTTTTTTTATTGCACTTGTTTAAATATAGTATTGAGATGGGGTTAAAAAAAAAAAAAAAAAAAAAAAAAAAAAAAAAAAAAAAAAAAAAAAAAAAAAAAAGGGGGGGGGGGGGGTGAAAGTGTTAAATTTTTCCATACATATTAATAGTTTTGAGGTGTGTAAGGATTGCTGGTATGTGTGGACTGTTGTCAGTATGTAATTCGGGTCATGTCATACGGTAACTAGTACTTCTAACACCAAAAGGAACCAAAATTTATCCATCATAGACTAGATGAATATCAAACGTCTGGAACAAGTTCAAACTCAATTAATCACAGTTTTTTTCTATTAATTTAAGGTCAGCCATCATGAAAATAAAACCGCAAATAAAAATAATATTATGAAATAGATACAGTACGTTAACAGCTGACCTGTTATCGTCATAGCAACGCATGCCTAGGCGTGCATGCTCTCTTTAAAGCCAAATAAGAATTCAAACACCTACAAAAATACTAAAAATTTGAATATCAAACAACCTTTCTTAGCATGTGTTTACTTCTTAAAGGGAGTATCCATGCAAAATTTCAAATTTTTCTGTCGAGTAGTTTTTGCTGGGCGATGATAGGTCAGTGAGTGATTGAGCGAGTGGGTTTTGAAAAATATATAGTATGAATGAATGAATGAAAAAAAAAAACTTTATTCTGGGACTTCGTCCCATAAGAATGAAAATAAGTACAAAATAAACAATAAATAAATTTAACCTAAAAATATAAATATGAATAAAGAAAAACAAAAGTATAAAAGAACAAAACAAAAAAAAGCAACTAATACTAATATTATATTTGAAGCCTTAAATAATAA
Organism: Gonocerus acuteangulatus; assembly: GCA_946811695.1. Taxonomy (NCBI): domain Eukaryota; kingdom Metazoa; phylum Arthropoda; class Insecta; order Hemiptera; family Coreidae; genus Gonocerus; species Gonocerus acuteangulatus. The sequence goes on along the minus strand of OX328129.1, from coordinate 28,556,008 downwards.
AATGAAATATAAGTAAATATGTACATTCATTGGAATGGGGCAATGATGATACAATGTTCAGAGGGGGATGGGAATAAAATTAAAGAGTATAAATAAACAAATAAATATTAAAAAGTTTAATAAATATTAAAGGAATGGGGGCTATAAAAAGATATAAACTAGGAAAATGCATAAACACGAGAAAAAAACAGCAATATAATTTACAAAGGTAATCAGGTCTTCCTGGTGGTGAAATTTTAAGAAGCGTCTTCCTGGGAGGATAGGAGAAAAGCAAAGAGGCGGGATTTAAAGACAGGTAAGGAAGGAGAGTGTCGAATGGAAAGAGGGATAGAGTTCCAGAAGGAGGAGGCTCGGGAGATGAAGGAACGGTCGAAGAAGGCTGTTTTATGTGTGGGAGGATAGAGATCGGAGGGACGGGAGCGGGTACCACGGGAATGGACAGCAGATTTAAACTGCAGGAGGTTGTAAATATAGGAAGGAGATTTGGAAGAAATGGTTTGGTAAAGGAAGGAACCTAGGAAATATTGTCGTCGAATTGATGGAAATAGCCACTTCAACTCGGAATACCGGTGTGAAATATGGGCATCCCTGGGGGTATCGAGGATAAATCTGAGAAAACTGTTCATTAATCGCTTAAGACGAACCTCAAGCTCCCCAATGAGCCCTCCATTTTTATATAGTAGATATAAAAAACAAAAAAACATATACAATAATTATATGAATTATAATAAATAATTCAATATTCTTTGAGTGTTTGGAAGTGTAAGACATGAAGTGTTCCATAAACAGAAGGAAGTGTGATTAGGATTGAGATTAAATGAGGGAAGAGAATTGAAGTAAAGAGGGAAATACTCTGAGGGAATGTTGAGAGGGAATAATGAAATTAACCACAGAAACGTGAGAGGGGAGCTTCTCATAGAATTACCTTTTAAGTAAGGGTTCGCCATCTTTCTCCTCACTATTCTACCTTTTAGACTTTTCTTCCTTCTTTTTGACTAAACAAGTTTTTCATTTCTCATACCAAAGGCTCTCTAGGAAAACAATGGTCTATTGTGTTGCAGGTTGATATTATTAAAGTCTTCATTTCATACTTTATATATCCTTAAACCCAATTGTTTATTTAATAATGTCATTTATTTTCTGTGTGTATGAGCTTGTAATGGTGTTCCTCATTAACCTATAAGTGCACAGTGATTTTTTTCAATGACTTATATAGTGATACCCTCAAGATTGAGGGAGTTTGGGTAAATTATAAGTATTTTAGTCTAAAATGGTGAGTTAACCAGGGTATATGTTGACAACATTTTTGTTTTTACAGTCTTTTTCACACAAAATATTTTTACTAAAACGGCTAAGCGAACTTTAAAATTTTATTATTAAATGAATATTTTTGTTTATTTTTGTTCCTTGGGAGTTCCTCAGGGTAGTGTCCTCGGTCCCATCCTTTATACCCTTTATACAGCTGACATTCCAACACATCCCGACACCCGTCGCTAATGGCCAAGTTGTAGATGCGCCGTAAAAAAAAAAAAAAAAAAAAAAAAAAAAAAAAAAAAAAAAAAAAAAAAAAAAAAAAAAAACATCCCGACACCCTCCTGGCAATGTATGCAGATGATACGGCCATCCTTTCACCCCACATAAATCCAGACCCAGCTTCTCAGAACCTAAAATCCCATTTAACTCAAATTGAAAAGTGGTGAAATAAGTGGCGCATCAAGATAAACGTCGAAAAATGTCACCTCCTTTAACAACAACCCATTATTCATAACCAATACCATTTTATACCTTAGGTTTTATCTTGACTCACGATTGACTTGGAACGCACACATTAAAATCAAACGACAAAAACTCAATCGACGATTCGGACAGCTATAAAGAATATTAAAACGATCATCACACTTAACCGTACATAAAAAACTAACTGTCTACAACTCACTAATAAAACTTATATGGACATACGGAATAGAACTCTGGGGGACAGCCAAGCATTCCAACATCCACCGAATTCAAACATTTCAATCTTAAGTCCTACGTACCATAGTCAATGCTCCTTATTATGTTACAAATCGCTATCCTTATTATGTGACTATATACACACTCACCTCACTCACAGCCATCCATGCAATTAATTGCCGTTTGTTGGTTACATCCAACAACAAAAAAATATTTTTTCTGAACTAAGTGATCTTATTAAATTTATTTGTGGGTTTTTTGACATATTTATACCAATTAAATAAAAATACAGGGGGGACAGAAAGGGCTACTAAAGATAGGTATCAATATTACAGATCTAAAATACAGAAGATAGGAAAGGATAAAAAAACCCGAAATGCAGTCTCAAATTACAGTTTAATAATACAAGCGATGCAGCCGAATTTCGATCCTCAGGATCATAATTAAGCTAAAATTTCATGCAATAGTTTTTGCATATTCGATAGTTTGACATGGGAGGGACGACAATAGCCAGTTGTAAAGTAAAATCTTTGCTTAAATTTATCCACCTTCTTGTTTTCGATTATTTAATAATTCATATACAAAGAAAAGCCTTAAGGAATAATTAAGGGTCACTTAAAACCTCCTCACCTTAAAAAAATTCCATCGAATTCCAAGTTCACACTTTATTTGAGCCGGCCAAGAAAAAGCAAAACCCTTTTTTCGTTGGATATCACCGAGCCCGGGTACTGAAAGGGCTTTTTACACCCTTTCTCCCTACGATATTTTTTCATTTCCTTTTGTAACCTCACATTTATATATTCCTTTTGACGTTTTTTATAAAACCGAGTGATTTACGATTTAAAGAGAACTGAGGGAAGCTTTTATCTTATATTTTTGTGAGTATTAATTTAAATATTTTAACGACAACATTTCTTCTTCTTCTATTTCCTTTATTTTTTTTTTAAATAACAGTGATGACTATTTTAAGGGCATTGTTGCTGCTCAAAGCTTGTGCTTGAAAATGTTTCCAATTGTTGTCAGAAATCATTTCTTGAGAAATGTTTATCCTGGAGTTCCCTAGCTTCTTCATGGGGGTAATTTTCAGTACATATCGTCGATACAAATACTAAGTATCGAATGTGAAAATCACCACTTTCCAGAGTGAAAAAACTTTTATTCATTACTTTGCTTTTGGATAGTCAAATAGTCAGCAAATTAGACCCTTTGGCAGTGGTTACTTTCCCCTTTAACTCAGTGAACTTAGATTTGAGAGTTTGCCGTCCATCAGTCCAACAGCAATCAGTATAGATTGAAAATGAAAAATGCATTTTTTCATATTCGATACTTTGCGTTTGTATCGACGATATATAGTCAGAGGGATCGATAAAGGTACGAAGAAATCATTCTGAAATAATGTCATGACACGATGTCAATAGCATCTTCCCTCCAAACTGTTCCAAAATGAAACTCAACTTCACAATCGAATATGTAAACTCACTGCCATTTAAAATGGTACGTACATGACTCATGCGAGTTAAGAGAACTCCTGCTAGTTGACGGCCGTCAAATGACACTTTAAGCAAGAACATTAAGGACAAATATAGTTATAGGAACTTATAATTTAGACAATAAAAGGGAAATTAAAGCAATTTCCTAATTACAAATTGGAATTTTGTTGTTGCTAATTCATTTACGAACTAGGGTGTGCTTTAAATTATATTTGATTATAATTGGATGGATAAAATGCAAATCGTCAAAGAAGATGCTGTATCGCATTGTAGACAGTAATTATAATGTTCAATATATGTCATGTACATGGATGGCATGAACATATATGTTCATGTACATGGTCGGATGGCTGACCATAATCCTCGACAGCTTTCTTAACATTCCAAGAAAGTATTTTTTTTAATGTATTTATCTTTTGCGTATAATCTATTCTCCTTGGAATCTTCCGGCATATGTACATATAAACCATCAATTGGTTTCATGATTTTTTTTTATTTTACTAATTTTTCTTTTTTTTTCCGATCTAATTTGAGTTTTCTTATATTGTTTTTTAGAAAAGTAATTTACTAAAAAATAAAAACCATAGATTCTGTCATGATAGTTTAATTTTCTATAACATTTTTTGAGATTAACAAATATAGAATATTAGAATAGATGCCTAAAAAACAATGGGAGCAATGCATAAAGTACTCAGGTCATAGCGGAATAACTTAAAATGCATAACAGTTAAAGCGAATACAACAGGAAAAAGCTTATGTTTTATTTTTTATTATTTATTTATATTTTTTACGGCGCACCGAAATCTGGGCCATTAGCGCCCTATGTTCTAACTCGAAAAAATCGTGTATTAACATTTTTAACTGCCATGAACAATTTTATAATTTTCGTAAATTTTTTTTAAATATTTCGAATTCAGTTTGGAGGTCGTCTATTGTAGAAGGTAAAACTTAGAAAACTGAAAAAGGAATCTTAAGTATTTTTGAATAGTACAATCCTAGTTTGAGAAAAATTATTAAAAGTTCTAACGTATTGGTATCCTTTATTTGAACGGTTCTTTTTTACTCGTTGCATTTTATTGGTTGTTATTTATATATTTTTTTAATAGTAGTTTGTAATAGCGCTTTCCCAGAGGAAGCCGAAGATGCCAAGATTTCGACTTCTGTTTTTGTGTGCAAATTGGTGCCAAAAGGTGTTTAACTTTTTCAAAATATATCAAAACAAATATTACCTGTATCTATGGCTCAGTTCCTGAGAGAAGAAACTTTTAACTTAATCGAATTAAATTTCTTCGTAATTTGATCATTTGTGAGGCAGCTAAAGCGCCAACGGAAAAATGCACGCAGATGAACACAACTTTGAGCGATCTGTATATTGGGGACTTTTAACGTCAGAAATTCTAATTGGCTGCAGATTGCGTTATCTGGTGTTCGTCACAAGACTAAGGGAAGGGGGGGGGGGGAAAGCTAAAGCAAATTTTTTTACCTTCAAAATCTATTATTTAAACCTACAAATAGAATAAAAAAAACTACAGATCTCCTTGTCTAAATAGTAAATCAGAACTAGGTGCCCTTTCCGATCATTAATAATTACTAACGTTTACCTGCTCTCCAGCTTTTGTTATTTCAAGCTCTAACAGGTGGTTGACGGTATCCCACCTGTTGGGCCTTGAGATAACAATGTTAAACAATGTTTGGATATAGAAATTATTCACAGTATTGTTGAAGTACTGGGACATCCGGTTTTATTCATTTATGTTTTTTTTTGTTAAATGGTCAATAAATACCAACAAGAGTTTTTGAGTCCATGTTGGCTTAACTCTAATTGCACGGATGTCAAAACGGAACTCTATTATCGTTCACTTAAAACTAAAGCTGAAAGATGGTGGGCTGTTCATTCTACGTGTAAAAGAACATCATTTTAGTTTTGTTTAGTCTACAGACATTCTACAGGTTTTCACCTTTTGTAAACATCCCTTGTGGAGCAGGAATTATTTTTCAGCGACCCCGTAGGTGTTTCCTATGTATCCGTGGTGAATTTACTACCTTAATACCATCTTAACGTACAAATTCGATATTCTATCCATCAGTGACCTTATTTTCAAACATTTCATTTTTGTAGAAAAAAAAAAATGGAGAGAACGTTTTTTTCGGGCCGCACCAGTAGAGAGAGTCGCGGTGAAGTGGTTAAGTACAGATTTTGAATTAGAACTTTTGTTTTAAAAGAATAGTTATTTTCAAATTATTAGATTTGGAAAGAGGGTTGATAAATTGATGTTAGCGAAAATGGGTTCTCCTTCATTATATGTCAATACTTAATGCTGTCTTCTAGTTTGGCTAAACGTTTTATGAAAAAAGAAGAGCGAATTAATAAAGGAATTTGGTTTGAAGTGCAGATAAAAATGAAAATATGCTTTTAATTGTTTTGTTAAAGCAATTACAGTGATTCTCCGATGTATTTTTTTACAAGGTCTGTATTTTACTTTACATAAGCTTTACTGAGTTTCCTTATTTGTTATTTTGTCTATTATCAGACGAAATGATTTTTTTTATTCCACTACGAACACCAAGCAATATCATCAAGATCCTTTCAGGCAGGAGTAAAATTAAACCAAAAAGGCGAATCATTACAAAAATAAATTGTAAAAGTGGGTACCTCTGGAAGACTTGAACAAATGCCAGGAATAATAGAAAGAATAAGATTCTCGCCAGAAATGTAATTAATAAGAAACACGATCCAGCTAGAAATGCAGCGCGCTATAAAACCACAGGTAGTTTTGACTGTATTTTCCCTGCAGATATATTAGGAACTATTGGGAACATACCAACTAGAAATTGGGCGTCAAAGAGCCAGATACTAAACGAACCAATCTTTCGTTACGGCATTATCACAAAAGAACTAAAAGCATTATTGGATATACTTGTATATTTTCGGAGGACTCACACATAATCATTTGCGTTTGAACATTTTACGTGATGTCTCAATGAGCTGCGAAAGATACCTAGCAGGATCACATTCCATGTAAATTCCCTTCGTTTTGACGATAAAATCATCAGTATCTGCAGTCTCGTGACAGTATTGCATTATGGCCTTAATAACGTCCTACTGATGAAATTCCGAAAACGTCACATGTAAATTAAATTTTTTGCTGCTAAATAATGAAATTTTACAAGTATGTTCGTCGAAACGACGAATAGGTTGCGACATGGGTCCCTAACTCCAGGGTTGTTATGTAGAGTTTATCTCCCTTAGGTGGTTATCTTCAATGCAATACCACGTGGCATGCCACCTATTCAGGATAACTTCTGTTGTTCTTATTTGTAGGTATTTTGCTGTAAGTACTGGTCGTTCGGGTGGCTTCAAGTAGCAATTTTTGCATGTTCAACCATTACTGTGGACTGTCCGATGGTTTCATGACCAGAAACCTATACCATTGTTACAACTAAATAACCACAAAATAGCCAAAGAAAAATTCGAATAAAAGCGACAAACATGTAACATATATATAATTGCGTAATCAATACAGATATATATCAGAAGGTGAGAGGTAGAGGAAAATGACCAATTAATCAAAATGAAAGTGAATAAACTGGGAGCTAATCAACCAAATTAAATGTGAAAAATGATCAAGGATGTCGATGTAATATAAATGACTCATTTTAATCCTGTAGAGGAAAATCCTATACCAATTTCATCAATGAAAATATTTAATATAGCATGATTTGTAAATCGATATCTCATTTTTGTTCGCTTTTGCATTTCACTTAATGAAAATTGCATTTATTAATTTTCAAACATGACAATAATGTAATCTTCATTTTTATGATGAAGATTTTTTTTGTTCATCATTATGAGTTGGAGCATAGTTTATTTCTAGATAGTAGTTTGTGGGTTTATTTATAAATATAGATAAGCGAATGGATTCGGTTGACTGGTTGCTACCATGATAGTTTATGGTGTATTTGTCGACTGCAGCAGTCGACAGCTTTGATTTAGGCTTCTAATGATTATTTGTTTATTTATGAGCAGCCAAAACTAAAGCGATTTGTTCTAAATAGCTATTACATATATACCTAAATGCAATTCAATTATTGTATCCAAACATGAAATTGGAATTATACACATACAGAAGTTTTACAATTCATTGTACATACAATTATACAAGAATATAATATTGCATATTCTTTCAGGTATACAATTAATTTAATGTATCGCACTAGTATTTCTAAAGTGACACAACTCAAAAATCGGTTTTATTCACACTTTCATAGTTATGACTGTGAAAGACATGGTAAATATATATTTATCAACCGTCAAAACTGTATGTAGCTTCAGAGCTTGTACACCAGAGGGCACTTGTGTCATCCTTCCTGTCTTAACGCTAAGGCCCCTACATAGGCAAAAGTGTCACATTTTCAGTTTTATTTTGAGTTGTGTCGCTTTAGAAATACTAGTGCGATATTATCTACACGATTAATCTAATATGTTAATTATAAAATTAATCTAATTTCCCTGATATACAGGTTGTATGACAATAATCCTTGGGAGAATTGCTTCTCTAAATTCTTCTCAAAAATTTCCAAATTTCTCTGTTTGTACAATTTTTTTTTTTTTTTTTTTAACTTTTCAATACATTTTTAAAATCAGCATTAAATTTGCTTTAAGATTATTGCACATTCACTGCTTACACGTATCTAATTCAACCCGTAATATCAATTAAAAAAGTAGAAATATATGAAAGCTTCATGTGAGTGGAAATTTATCGAAAATCACTAGTCTTCTAAAATAAATCCTGCAGGCCGCCGAATCTCACAAAAGTTGTAAACTTTAATCATCTTTCTAACGGTATAATCAGAACTGAGATTATCTCTCAATTTCAAAATGTAATTCTAGAATGAAAAAAACATGAAAAAATAAAAGTAATATTATGTTTATTTTCGTGATATCATCAGAAATAAATGGAAATAATTCTTGGGGAAATTGATATTTAATGATTATAGTAAGCCTTATTTGAATTTATATATATATATATATATATATATATATATATATATATATATATATATCTATATATAACTTTGTTTGTGTCATTTGAATATTTGTCATATACTGGCACTTTTATAAGAATTTTCTTTTTCAAATTTGGTTTTACGCACATTAACCTACATTAATCAACCAATTGACTGACAGCTACAATGGACTAACACTACAGACAACAAACTGAGTGGAGTGAAGTTAACGATTCACAAACTGGCCTTTCTCATACCAAATATCGCAGCAAAGTATCGAATGTGAAAAAACACATTTTTTGATTTTATATTCAATCTTTACTGATTGCTGTTGGACTCATGGACGGCAAATTCTGGAATCTAAGTTTACTCAGTGAAAGCGTAAAGTAACCACTGTCAAAAGGTCGAATCTGCCGACTATTTGACTGTACAAAAGCAAAGTAATTAATAAAAGTTTTTTTACTCTGAAATGAGGTAATTTTCACATTCGATACTTTGCATTTGTAACGACTATATCACGACGTGAAGAAGTCATATTAGCCAGGATACGTATCGGCCAAAGTCGTGTGACTACAAGTATTTGACGCTAAACTAACGTGCCGAACATGTAACTCAGAACTCACAATCAAACATATACTGACTGACTGCAATTTAAGACAGAAGCTTGATGCCCTCATTGACTTCACAAAACTCCTTGGAGATGGCAGACACCACATTGGCACAATGTTCATACCATACACGACAAAAACATTTACAACATCTAAACGGCTCTATTAGCCAAACAGAGTTGATGCGCCGTAAAAAAAAAAAAAAAAAAAGAAAAAAAAAAAAAAAAATCTAAAGCCAACGGTCAAAGCCACGTTAATCACCGAAGTTAAGCAACGTCGGGCGTGGCCAGTATATGTATGGGTGACCTATCACGTCCTGTTATTATTATTATAAATGGGTGGCCACAGATTTTTCGCTTTAATATCCCAATTCTTTTTTTCCCCCCTTTTCTTTCGGTAAAAAAAAAATTGGGATTTAATATCCCAATTAAATTAATATTTAAGATCATAGATTATTTTTAAGAAAACTAATGGATCAAACCAGTTTTACACCTCCCTCTATTGAAAAGTAGCGAAAAAAATGCAACTCGCCAAAGGCTCGGTTTATGTTTATTTTTTATTTATTTTATTCTAGTTTACATCATATTGGTGATCCAACTTTTGCAATAATATGATATTACATTATTAGATTAGTTGTCTGGAGGGGTAATGATGTAGTCATGTTGTCTTTGATATAATAAAGGGTTATGTAACTAATAAATAATAATACGAAATAAATTAACGAGATAATTTTAATTTTTCTTTATAGATATTATGCATATTAAAAAAAAAAGGGATAAATATTGATGTTTATCTTTTTCTTTTTTTTTTTTTTTTGGATTACCCACCGTTAGAAGATCTTACGTGTTGTATGATAAGTCTATTCTCTTACAACACGTTTTGTCATTTCCTGGTATGTAAATGTGTTCTAAATAAAGTTACATATAAAATTATATGTTATAATTTAGTACAAATCTCATACGTTTCTTAACGTCATAAAATAAAACGTCATAAGACATTTACGACGAAGGGAATATTGAATGAGCTCGTAGAGTGGTTAAAACGAATCCGTTCCCCTTATGAATGGGGTGTTGGATGGTGAAGAGCTATTGTTAATGCTCCAAAATCCCTAACTGCTCCTAAAGGCTTGTAAAGGAACGTGATAACCTGACATTATTAATGGGACAATTAAAACTGATGACTGATGAGGGCTGGGAGGTTATGCTGCAATTCCTGTTATCTTTCCTCCTGGCTCCTTGTTTACAACGGAGAATTTTATCAATTCCACCTGTAATTTTTCCCTTCTTCTCTGCATTATTCTGTCATTATGTTTATGTTTGAAAATCTTTGGAAAATATACAATGAATCAATATAAAAAATATATATATGTATATATATATATATATATATATATATTTATATATATATATATATATATATATATATATATATATATATATATAAACTTTGTCTTGTGCAACAACCAGATAATAATGATCATCTTGCGACGATAATTTTTATTTAAATCAATTATTATTTAATACAAATAAGTTTAACAAATAGATGAAATAATGCTTCTATAAAGAGTACTGAGCTGAATACAACATCTATAGAGTTAAAAAAAAAAAAAAAAAAAACTGCAATGCACCAATGATAATTGGGCGCGTTATTTGTTTTTTGTTTTTTTTTTAATTCTTTAACTATTCAATTTGCTTGCTAAAAAGAAAAACCTTGGTTGAGCCAAATGATTGGGTCAGTGGTTGAACTCATGTTCGTTAGTTCAAAACTCGGGCGCGCAGTAAAGATATTGTCGCGCAGTAAGGATATCGTCGCGCAGTAAAGATATTGTCGCGCGGTAAAGTAATCGTTGCTCAGTAAAGTATCGTCGCGCAATAAAGATATTGTCCCGCGGTAAAGTAATCGTTGCTCAGTAAAGTATCGTAGCGCAGTAAAGATATTGTCCCGCGGTAAAGTAATCGTTGCTCAGTAAAGTATCGTCGCGCAGTAAAGATATTGTCCCGCGGTAAAGTAATCGTTGCTCAGTAAAGTATTGTCGCGCAATAAAGATATCGTCGTGCAGTAAAGTATCGTCGTTCGAGGGTGCCATTCGGGGTCTTAGATCGTCCGTATGCCAACCCATCCATTAGCTAATTTAATGGGGATCTGTATTTTAATGTAATTGAAATGTACCATACATTTTAATTAAATAATATTATACTTTATATATATATATATATATATATATATATATATATATATATATATATAACCATTACTACGGTTAATATGTTTATCATATCATAGGCTTATTACTGAATTATTAAATATCATCTAAGTTATTAAAGTAAGTATAAAGTATAATTAAATGACCTAAAAATATTGAAGAGCAATATTTCTAATTTCCTACCAAAGTGAAATTAAACTAGCTGAAAGATATCTGAACTCTATCGGTGGAATTCATAGTAAAATAACATGAAAGACTAAATATCTGTACCCAGAAGATAAAGGAATCCAAGTAATGTAACCGTTTAAGAGTTTAAAAAATACGTTTAACATTTTTATTGGCATTGATATCGTCGATACAAATGCAAAGTATCGAATGTGAAAAAACTTATTTTTCATTTTCAATCTATACTGATTGCTTTTGGACTGATGGAATGAAAAAAGTTTGAATCAATCTTGGACTAATCATTTAAATATTATTGTAATATGTGACCTTAGAAGGAAAATGGAGATGAATTTAAATACTGTTGCTTAAATAATATTTTGATAAAACATTTCTTCGGTTAATATTTACTATAGGGATCTCCCTTGGTCTAGTGGCTAACGCCTTAGATGGTGGGTACGATCCCCACCGGCGCACAGTGTAACGTCTAATTTACAAAAACCTAAATTTTTGTTTTCTGATATTTAATTTTTAATCCTCTTGCTAAGTTTAGAAACTATTCAAGGAATTAAAATCGTATAAAACTAATAAATATTTGCTTTATTTTGATCAACAAACACATTAGCAGTATTATAAACAAGGCAAAGTCTTTAAAACCTGTTTTATACCAACAATCAGTTTGAACCTCTGTCGTTGAGGATAGGACAGTGTTTTTATTAAGTCATCCGAAGGAAATTACGTCAAAACTATTCCTTTTTTATCTGATATAATTGGTTATGGGTAATTACTCCCTGATTATTTATCCTGAATTATTCTTCATTTATCTTTGAAATGTTTTTCAAGTACAAAACTTTGATAGACCACAACAAAAAAAATTCATCTGAACACATCCCAAATTTTTTAGAGCTTAAAGTTTACCTCAAGTATAATGAACTGAGGGCAATTTAGTTTGCCGAAATTTGCCGATTCCAAAGATTTTTATTTTTAGATCCATCATCATTTTTCCTCCAAATTTGAAAAAAAAATGTGGATAAATCCAAGAAGACGGTATTAATCCTTGAGCAAATGATTCTAACTTTTCTTATAGGTGAAATATTAAGCAAAACTAAAAAACTGCCAGCTTAGTACTGTATTATACTAGCTGTTACCCAGTGTGCCATGCTACACCTACTTTCTGTCTATACTCTCCCCGTATCAAGATCTACTTGATACCTAGTTGTCTATACCCAGTTATGGATTGAAAATCGGTCAAACGATGTCAATTTGTTTTAGTTCATAATGATATCGGCTAAGGCTAGCTCAACAGCACTTCATCTAACAGCCGACAGAGGCCAGTAGCAGAGCCTGCGAGTAGATAGCTCTTATCAAAGAATAACCAGCGCTCCTTAGTTAGACAGTGACTGTTGAAATAAAATTGAAATAAACTGCATTACATGATTATATAATAATGTAAAGTCATCAATAAGTTCGAGTTATTCTAATTATCAGGAACATCAACAAATAAATTTGAGACATTATTCAAAATGGCTGTCGATTCAAAATGGCCGTCACAATCTGAATGGTTCAGTGTAGCCAATTTTTCTTGAACAAAACTTTTGACCTTTTGACCAAATTTTGAAATTTGACTTTTTTGACCTAGCCTATGAGATTTCACGTAACAAGACCTACCTGTGTGCCAAGTGTGGTCAAAATCGATCAAACGGTTTAGATTTGTATAAGGAACAAACAAACAGAATAACAGACAGACACGTGATTTTTATATATATAGATGTAAAAAATGTGGGAACGTGTTCACCGCAGAGAAAAAAACTCTTATATGAATACTGGCTGAAGTTGATATATTGAACTTAGAAGAAATTGTTATTAATTTTTATCAATAAAAAAAATATTCGCGCCCTGATGGCCCTTCCGGCTTCCTTAGAGGAAGACTATAAGAAATAGTTTACAGCGTTGTGTGAGAGATCGAAAATGCGCCGGGTTCATCTGCTACTCGTATCTGGCCCAAAGCTTTTTTACGGAGAAAAAATATAAAAAGGCAAAGCAAAATCAGTCCGGACATTAATGAATGTATAATAGAGGACGACTTTAATAATCAAATAGATATTGGTTTCGATATAAGTTTACATTCACAAGAATCCAAAAACGATTCAGACTCAGCATTAAAAAAATATTTAATAATTTCATAGGAAATGGTAATATATTATTATTCTATGGCAATATTACTATAAGTGTAATTTACTACTATACTATTACTACATTCTATGTTACAGTTATAATATATTTTATAATATTGTTATTAATAATATTATTACCTGCTATATTATTTCTATTAATATTACAATTAATATTATTACAGCCGTATAGTATGCATTATTATACTATTGTTACCTTGTTTTGAGTTGATTTAAATTGATAAAAATGCTTATTTGAAAATAACTAGTGGTTAATGATTTTTGTCCATAATCCCCACTACTTCGTTACACTGTGCGGCGGCAGGAATGTTCTCATCCCACGGCTCGTTGGGCAAATTCCTGGCTGGTCCCTGGATGTCGGCGATAATGGCCTAGTTGTCCAAGCGCCATAAAAACACATTTTTCATAGTATTAATTATAATTAATCCCATATTGTAAAATAAAAGGATCCGATCCATTCAAGTTGGCTAAATACAAAATTATTGGATATTATCGTATGAATAAGTATAAAACAGAATGAAATGACCGAGAATGATACAAGAGCGATATTTTAATTTCCCTACCAATGTGAAATGAAACGGACACTGAAAGATATCTGAGCTCTATCGGTGGAACTCAGAGTAAAATAACCTGAAAGACTAAATATTGGTTTACACCTGACCCCACCAAAAGGCTGATCTTTTAATGGAAATTCTGTTACTCTTCCGCACTAATTGGTTTTTATGACATTTGCTTGTTTTTTTTTATCCAAGACCGGACACCCTCTGGTTGGAATTAATTTTTCTGCAGGATTATATTTTTTTTCGTAGCTGGAGGCTATATTCCTTTTATTATTTTTTTTTGTTTATGAATGATTTATAAAATACACGATTGAAGATTATTTTTAATTTTGCAATTGGGTTTGATTGGATGGTGACGGTTCATCATCCTGAGTTTTTATTTTTAATGGCTTCAGGTCACTTAGTGGCACAATTTCAGATTTTTTTTCACCACTTAATTAATCTTAATTAGCAATAAATAAACATAAATAAGAGTCCAATACCTGGTACCCACTACTAGCTCCTTTAGGCTAGTATTTCAATAAAATAAAAAAAAGTGAACTTGTTTATAATATGATTATACTGGCTTTCGACTGTTCGACTTGATGTGGAAGGATTGGGGATAAACCCGGAAGGCACATTTAAGGAATATATATGTGTGTGTGTGTGTGTGTGGTTGTGTGTGTGAGCATTATTCAAATAGATTTAACATTCTTGTCCCTTGGCGATATAATTAAGACGGCCAGATTTTTTAAATTTTTTTTCTTCTTGGAATCACTAATGGAATAAAGAAGAAATTAATTCCACCAAAATTAAATTCTGAATTCAAAATTTGATGTCAAAATTATTAATTTTATAGGCCCAAAATCATTACCGTCCGCTGTCCCTGGACACATTTAGTACACTTTACTATTTTTTTTAGGGGGGAAGGATATTATATTTTTTGCTCATGTGATGTTTCATTTTAACATAATAATATTTAAGGTGAATTCATATAAATTTAAATAAATTAAAAAAAAAATCTAACTTCGCAATAGCGCCTTTTAAGTTGTCCCTTAGTTTTGACATCATTACCGTCGGCCTTTTTGAATTAACGAGAAAACCTATCAGGATGGAGCAAATTGTTTCCAAATAGATGATGGAGCAGCTCTCTCAAACTGATTTTTGTTGTGCCAAAAGGTTCAGAAGAGAAATGTTGTACGTATCAGTTTTTGCGATATGTTTTCTCTGGTAAATAAGTATCAAGAAGGAGAAAAAATAAATAATATTGGTTTGAGGTCAAGATCTATTTAAATGTGTTTTTAATAACCATTCCTTCATAATTTTCTTTAGTCAAAACATTTAATAAGATATATATATATATATATATGTATATATATATATATATATATATATATATACACATATATATATATATTTACATATATATATATATATATATATATATATATATATATATATATATATATATATATATAATGCATGTATATTTGATACCATATGATAACGCAGTGTATTTTTATGTCGAATTCCATATAAACGTAAAGTTCAAATCTATTATAAACTTCCAGCCAGAGATAAAAAGATATTAAGTCAAGAATACCTTTTATTTGTTTCGAAATGAGGATTTTCTGCTTAAAATATTTCCTTTGATCCAGAATGTTGTTTTCTTATTCTTTATTTGCACGTATCTTCCTGTATTACCTGTTTTACAAGAAAATGCTTGATATTATTATTATTTAATTTGTTAGAAATCTTATTTCTTTTGAAGAGAACCATTAGAAGTTTCAGCTTCTTGTTTTGAGCGAAGAGTAAGGGTAGTTTTTGGTGATGAAAGTGATCATTTGGTATTTTTCAACTGCAAGCCTATTAATTAAAACTTCTGTAATTATGAATTTCAGCGAGCAATTTTCATATTTTTATTGGTTATTTTATAATCCATATCAACGATCTGTCGGTAGTAAATTAAAGCCTAGGGGTCTCCACGGTGGTGACCATCCTCAATTCTTCAATATTGGACAAACTCATTTGATCTTTAGAAATAGGGTTTAATCAGTTTTCTCAATTATCCATTTTTCTTTAATATATACATAATTATTTTTATGATTTACCAACAAATGCATTACTAGTTGATTGTTCAATGCAGTTGTATCTTGAAGCTCGTGAGGAGGGAAGATGCATATTTGCAGTAGCCACAAGACAGTGTGATTACAAGCTGGATTAAGGTCCATTACTGGAACTGGTCTCTAGGCCAGTTACTCTTCAGTCGGCGAACGGAATTGTTTGGGATTTGATGTGACGATTAGAGAATTAGGATGGCCGTGTAATTTCAAATGGAATTTTTAATGAGTGTTTTGGATAAGTGGAATATAAACGTCATTATGTAGTGTCAAATTGGAGACAAAAAATGGAGCGTCAGTTATTTTACGGAGTTTATTAGAGAATAAGAGTGGCATTCTAATTCAAAGTGAAAGTTTTAGGAACGATTTTTCGATATGGGTTGGATAAATGGAATATTGAGTACGTTAAAATTTAAAAATTTATGTTTCTCAGATGTCATTTTGAAACACCCATTATATTTGCGAGCAGTACTAATAAGTGTTCTGACTGAGGACGCTGTTTGGTGAGGAGGCAACAACAAGAAGAACAAGAGCTCGGGATATTATTACCTCGGATGGACCATCCCCAGGTATAGCGTAAACTCAATGCGGGACAAGTTGAAATGTATTTATAAATAAGCTGAAATGAACCGCAATTAGAAATAATACTATGAAATAGATTGAGTACGGTAACAGCTGTTCTGTAGTCGTCCTAGCAACGCATGCTGCCAAGGCTTGCCCGCTCTAACCAGCTTAAAATTTTGAATATCAAAAAATCCTGTCGTAATGTGTGGTTACGTTCTAAAGGGAGTGTCCGTGCAAAATTTCAAAATTTTCTGTGCTTTGGGCTGGGGGTTGATAGGTCAGTGAGTGAGTGAGTGGTATTTGACAAATATATAGTAGATATATTTGTCTGTTATATAGCTCGACCCTTTGATATCTTTTAAAAGATAATTTCCTGGCATTATAAGTTTGTACTAATTTTACCCTATAACACTTTAACACTGTACCAATATGACCCCATTTTACTGTATCTTCCCCAGTATCCGCACCTACTGTAAATGCTCCTGCTTGGTTGGGACTAGAGCAACTGGAACATCCCTCATACCGAGTAGAATGTGTGTGATTTATAGCGTTGAGGGAGTTGTGCGGGCCTAATCTACCCTCTAGGATTTAGGCAAACCAGCTTATCCTACTGGGCATGCGGGCTATTCCCAGAGGATCGTTGTATTGGTAGTTCATCCCGCTTAGGAGATTTCTTTGAGTGTATCTATACACTTGTAACTAAGAAATCATCATCAATATTTTTTAGAACATTGTTTTCTGCTTTTTTAAAAATCAATTTCAGAAGTTTACTTAGATCTGTAAACGTGATCGACGTCACATGTTTCCAGGCAGGTCATCAGTTTAACCGCACTCGTTTCTCCTGTTGTGGCAGATTCCATTTTTTTTTTTTTTTTTTTTTTTTTTTTTTTTTTTTTTTTTTTTTTTTATGTGTTACAACCCAAGAGGTCATGAAACACAGATCATTGGGGATGACGTGCAGATTCTATTGTGGCGTCATATTCCTGAGGTTCACCATCACATTCAAATTCAATGTTGTCCACTGATTGCTACACATCGAGTAAAATACTCTCCTCAGAATATGTACTTTCCACGTTATTGAACTAAAATCGACACAAATCAGGCGAAATTTACTTAATTTGACTCGGGGCGACAGAATCTGTTCGACGTATTTAAGGATTCGAATTATCGACAAAAGTTAGGAGAACACACACACATATATACACACACACACAGTAGAACTTGGGTGATTCGAACCCCCTGGGACTGATAAAAAAGTTTGAATTATCCAAAATTCGAATGACAAAATTTTTTTAAAATAAAGGTAAAAAATTGAAGAAAAACAAAATTTGCACAAATTGATGATTGTTTTTGAAAAATTCTGAAATTTTTGTTCGCTTCTTTGAGTGAAGCATGTCGGTGATCACAAAAGGTTCTAATACATTTAATGATTAAAAAACATTCTCACTGACATCATTTTTACTTTCTATAAATTGCCTTAATTCCTTTATAAACAAGAGTGATTGGACTGGACTCGTAACAGGCTTTTACTTGGTTTCTGTAGACTCATCTTCATCACCCGATTCATCGTCTTCATCATCATGCTTCTGAGAAGCTGCGAATCTCTTCCAGAACATCGGCGATTATTTCGGCTTAGTTAAGTCACCCCACATTGTGTCATCTTCATCGACATTAATGAAATCTTCATAGGTTATCCGACATTCTGGTACGACATCTTGTCATCCGTTCACTGGTTGTAAATCGTCAACAGATTCGATGCGACTTATTCCATTTTCGTTTGAATTAAAAAATCTAGCTTTTTTAAAGATGTTACCCGAATGTTTTGACATGATTTAAGATCGGCCGCCTCTCTGTCCACTTCCCATTGGAGGTTCAGATTCGAGAAAAATTCGAATTATCCAACATTTTATTCGAATTAACCACGATATTTTTACATTGATTATGCACTAAATTCTTGGGCCTGAGAGAAATATTCGAATTAAAGACGATTTCGAATTATGAAAGTTCGAATTATCCATGTTCCACTGTATATATATGGTACTTATGGTAAACCAAAAAATATTTGTACTGTTCGTCCTAGCTATTCGAATTCCCTTCCTAAAATATCGACCAGCGGATTCTACCTCAGTTTTTATACTTCATCCCGAACGAACTCCTTCGTGCTGGGCTTGACTACCGGGACACGCAAGCCTTCAACTCGGCTCGGAGCTTCCGTGCTTTCTGGGTTGTGAATCCCCCAGTCCGTTCTCCGCTAAGAACGTATAGGATGAAGTTGAAGTTAGCGCATCAGTAGTTATTACCGACCTTGTTGAATGTTCAAGCCTTTCCAGATGAGAAGCTATTAACCTAAGAAAATTCTAAAAGGGCGTCTTATTTAATAATTTTTTTTTTTTTTAATAATTGTGATTATTTTAGCACTTTATTGAAGGAACGTAGCTTCAATCATGAAAGAAGATTTGAAAATGTTTGTAAGAATTTCTTGATTATGGAAATTGATATTCAGAAGGATGAAAAAAGTCCAAAATAAAATACCTCTAGACTTCTATTCTTCTGTCGTCCTTCTAAAAATTTGAATAGTCTTCTAAACTTCATCGATCCTGTCTACACATGACTAGAAAATGACCCAAAATAAAATGTATTATATATATACAGGGTGTCCCGACTTTAAATGGCAAAACTTCAAGAGCATGTAGGGGGCCAAAAAAACTAAGACAATAAGTACTTTACAGATTTTCCCGTCTTTGCTTCATTTTGGAGAAAATCTCAAAATAAGAAACGAAACAAGTTTTCATCTTATTACTTACTTATTTAAATTTTCAATGGAAAAAAATAGTCATTGCGAATTGTATTAAGAAAAGCAAATACGACTAAAATTCAATCTCTTGATGCTGATATAGTTTTCTTGTACGGTTTCTGTAATTACCGTTATAGAAACCGTACACGAAAACTATATCAGCATCAAGAGATTGAATTCTAGCATTGCCTATAAGTAACTACCAAGATGAAAACTTGTTTCGTTTCTTGTTTTGCGATTTTCTCCAAAATGAAGTGGTGGGGGAGTATGCGCGCCGATTCACAAATAGAAGAGTGCTTAATCGACGAGTCTTTTTGTTAACTTTTATAGACGACGAGAGAGTTGGTCATTCTTACTTCATAACGAAAGCGACCAATTACAGGCAGCATTAAGCAGATCGTCGGAGAAGAGTCCAACACTTTGGCTTAATCGTTACTCGTACCATCTTCAAATAGTACAGAATTTTAGTACGCTATTTCGTTACTAGGCTTCCCGATACATGTTTCATAAGTAAATGAAAATCATTATGAATTTTTGTGAAAGATGTGTTGTAAAATTAATAAATAAAAGCACAATAGGTTGCGATTCCTTTTGAAAAAGTCGACTGTAAAGATTTTGGAACATGTTGTTTATTTTACAGTGTTCAGTCTCCATCACACGCACGTTCAGTCATCATCACACGCACGTTCAGTCATCATCACACGCACGTTCAGTCATCATCACACGCACGTTCAGTCACCATTACACGCACGTTCAGTCACCTTCACACGCACGTTCAGTCACCATCACACGCACGTTCAGTCATCATCACACGCACGTTCAGCCATCATCACACGCACGTTCAGTCATCATCACACGCACGTTCAGCCATCATCACACGCACGTTCAGTCATCATCACACGCACGTTCAGCCATCATCACACGCACGTTCAGTCACCATTACACGCACGTTCAGTCACCTTCACACGCACGTTCAGTCACCATCACACGCACGTTCAGTCATCATCACACGCACGTTCAGCCATCATCACACGCACGTTCAGTCATCATCACACGCACGTTCAGTCATCATCACACGCACGTTCAGTCATCATCACACGCACGTTCAGTCATCATCACACGCACGTTCAGTCATCATCACACGCACGTTCAGTCACCATCACACGCACGTTCAGCCATCATCACACGCACGTTCAGTCATCATCACACGCACGTTCAGTCATCATCACACGTACTTGGTCGTACCTCCTTGCCATGGAGATTCGGCATGCTCATGTGAAAAATGCCGTTACTCTTCATGTTTTTATGGACACCTGCTCCAAGCACCTTTTCTCCCCGAAAGTTAAATTGATTGATATGGAGTAGAAAACCGAGCAACTCACAAGCAAGGAGTCGTGGAGTAGCCAGCCAGCAAGCCAACTCAAATCATCAACCAACCATACTTCCAAATATATGGATTTTCACCAATGCATCAATGTCCCAGCAAAATTACCATTCACGAGAGGCAGTTACTTATCATTATGATTAAAGTAAGAGATCAATGTTAATTATATTTATATTATCTACTACTGTTGAATTTATGAACCCTCACATTCTCCACACCCACACATCCACTCACACACCCCTCAGCTACAACTAGGACAATGTACCAAGTCCCATGAAAGGGATGGTATATTCTCCAATTATACATATAGCCAACATAAACGCATGTTTTTATTTAATTTTACGGGCACAGCTTTAATTTTATATTTAGACATTTATTCACTAAAGGTAGTATTTTGCTAGTAACTTTCGACCCCCGTTATAGTCCTTAATGAAGGACAATCCATGGAGAGTAGACTCTCTAATTTCCCTGTGGATGGGCTCTTAGATCTAGGAGATAGCTTCATTACTGCCCTAGTCACTGGAATAGGCGTGTATACCCGAGGTATCTTATACGCTTTACAAGGACAAATTAGTAGTTTATATTAGATTGGACTAGGTCAGTTTTATATATATATATATATATATATATATATATATGCACATACGGGTTTGAGTTCTGAGGTCGAGTAATTTCAGGGCAGAAAAAAGAATAGCATACATTTACAAAACACATCGTGCTGCACGATAGGAAAAATACATGTGAGCCATACCTAAATGAGTTCTAACGCAATGAGCGCAACGTTTTTCACGACTGTTACAAACAGTTAGCTCTTGCTTGGCGTGCCATGCTAAATCTGCTTTCTGCATCTAGAATAGCAAAAATAAATGAGAAACTAAATAAGTAATATTAAAATCCAATAACGCAAATCTGTTGTTAACTGCTCGGGTTCGAACTCGTGACCTCCGAACTGTGTGTCCTAGACGATTTTGACCTAGTCTATGACACTCCCCCGATCAAGACCTACCTGAGAGCCAACTTAGTCAAAATCGGTGAAACGGGGTGGATTTGTATAACTAACAAACCTACAGACAGATAGCTGGGAGACGATTTTGAACTAGCTTATGACACTCCCCGTATCAAGACCTACCTGTGTGCGGTGTGGATTTGTATGGAACAAAATAACAGACAATTAGGTAAACAGACCAGAACTTGATTTATATATATATATATATATATATATATATATATATATATATATATATATATATATATATATAATGCCTTTAAATATCAACATATATGTATTTTGAAAACTTTCATGACGAGAGAAACTTTTACTAAATTACTCAACAAGAAACCCCAATCCTCTCTTAAAAAAACCTTTACTCTCTTTGACTCCTGGCAGTAAAGTAAAGCGGCCTTCTGACGTTAATCTAGGAGGCCTAGATCCGCCAAATTACATCATATTACCAGATATATTCATATAAAGAATGTGAAACTCAATAAAGTATTTAACCTTCAAAGAAATCCCATTCAGTAACAATCGGAGAATTCAGCCATTCAAATTGCTATCCATCGGTAAACCGAAGCTAGTCTCTTCGGTAGAAAATTGATTCTAGACACTTGTCAAGTGTAGGCAACAGATTAGCCGGTACGAGGGGCTTGGCTGTCTACATCAGTCAAATATGCCATGAAGCCATTACTTGTTCAAACAGCGCTGAACAACATGGGCACACAGAACGGGAGGCTTCAATACTCCCTCAGAGAAGCGCAGACAAACATCATTACTGCTAAACTGGAGTCAGCGGATCGGGTTACCTTCCTCTGACCCGGTAATGAAGCGCTTTCATTGGAGGGGACACAAGCTTTGAGTGCGACAGAAGTCTGACACGCAGGAGGAGCGTGAGATCATCGAGCTTCCATAAAATGATCATCCCATGTTCGAGTTCCGACGACCAGAATAGAAAATCGAACAATACGTTTTCAAACCTATAGCTGAAAACTCCGCAATACCGATTACAGACGGCAAGAAAAATATCGGACAAAATCCCTGATTCCACTAGTTTGTAAGAATCTGGTACCTTACCGCTTTCATTAGAGGTGAGTATAACACAAGCTCCATACCATTATATATACAGGGTGCCCCAAAATAAACGGCAAAACTTCGGGAATCGATGCAGGATGGAAAAAGAACCAGCTTCTTAACCGACGATTCACCTTCGTTTAGATACTCAATTAAGTCTGGGATTCTTCGACTTAACCTTGATGAAGCTAGGAGAATGACTAACGAAACGATGATGCGGATGTTGGGTACGTTTAATACCAAAGATCAAAAACTTTATAGTTTATAGTTGTTATGGATTGAGGAAGAACATTCTCATTTACCCACACGGAAGAACAAAATTCATCACAGAAGTATAATGGCGCAGCTGTAGAAATTTGTTTAATTGACATTATTGTATTAGCTGGCTAAAATTTGCATTTACTAAATTTTAGTAAATCGACGTATAGCTATAAAATGCATCGTGGTATGGACCATAAGAAGTTCTAGGCTGAATGCTTGTTTCGAATAAAAACGTATTATTCAGTTGTGGTCTAAATGTGCAAGTTAAATAATTACCCAAAACACTTAAAAACTAATATCTTAATTAAACCGAATCTTTAGGTACATTCTATAAAGACAAGTTATATTTTAGGAGTAGCGTTAATAATAAATAAGGAAATAAATTGAAACCGTTCTAACATTCGTTTACACGTTGCAACGAACAAAAATGACAGTTAATTGACCAACACGTTGGTCAATTAACTGTCATTTTTGTTATTCATATGAGAGAACCTGAGCTCAACAACTACTAAAGCATGAAACATTGTTACATAGAATCGTATGCCCCCCCGTTTTGCTGCTTTCGTTTGGTGTGATTACACATGTATGTAAAACTATTTTTTTGTGAGCTGCATGGAATATTTTAGCTAAATTATTTTTTTGATTGCTTTATTGAATTTTACATCGCTTATATAAATACATCTGTTAATATGATATATTATACAATATGAGGGCTCTTTGCTCATGGCCTCCGAACTTCATCCTCTGCTCCGACCAGTGGCTGGAGTCGAAGAGAGATCGGCGAGCGACAGAACTTGAAGCACAGCTGAATTATATTTATTTTGGTGTTCTGGATAATTTTATCCACATCGTGCAGTTTTCTAGAAAAATAAGAATGCTTGGAACATGAAAACCACTAACACGGTAGAAAAAACACGGTAATTTTGGAAACACTTCTCCTTCTTCAATCCCATCCCATCCATACCCCTGCCTCTCCTGTCTCTCTTTAATTTCTTGTTATTCCTGGAAGTTCCACGACTAAATGAAATACTCAAAAAACCTAGGCAATTCATAAGAATGACAAGCTGGCAGCAACTATCGAATTGGCATCAAAACAAGCGATAGGTGTTCAAAATAACACTCTCGCTTTGAGAATAGACCTGATGGAATATATTTTCTTTGGTTCCTGCTTGAAAGCCTCATGATGTTTTTCTGGTCTCACACCAGTGCGTGGTGTAATTTCTCTTCGTTTACACGTGGGCCATGGGGTATGCACACGTTTTATTAGACAATTGCGAGCATCTATGCTAAATGATGGCTGAAGTAAGAAATTGACTCAAATTCTTATGCTCCTCTCGATTCCTTCCTCTTGTGCGATTATTGTTGAGAACTGCTCCTTGTAAGTATGAACAGTAAAGCGGAATGGAGAGGGATTTTAGAAAGGAGGGGGAGAGCCGGATCGAAGGGGACCAGCTGAATACCAATGGCCGGTCTCTTATTTAAGTTTGTAATTAGTTGCTGAAGAGTAGAGCGAAGGGTAGGGGAGGAAGCTTGCAAGTACAGCCCTAGACTTGTTGCTCTCTCCATCCCATCCATGCTGTTCGCTTCGCTGGATTGGAGTCCTTGTTAAAGTTCCGTCCTGTTGTCCTTGGAGTGGGCTACGCGATAGCCACTGTCCTCTCTTGGACTTGGTCCCATCTTGATAAGGACTTCTGGGGGAAGGTAATCCGGGCTCTCCAGATAAGCCCGAAGATGATTAAATTCAAAACATTAAATATATTTTTTATAGAAAGGTTCCTTACTCCTTTTTTGACCAAATTCGCTCAGGACGTCGACTCGACAACAATAAATATTGGTCTTTCAAAGTCATATATATAGTATTAAGCTTAAACGCCTACGAACGTATTGAATATACTGGCTCCCAAATATCACCGAAATTCCGTAAGGCCAGGCGTGCTCAGTACCTGAATGGGTGACCGTCCACGGACTGTTGGCATTATAAAAGAACGGCGGCCTGTATATAGCCCGGTGATAAAAGCCAATTTCTCATATGCTATCAACAAAACAAAAACTTAGTAAGTAACCTTAATAAAGCAGGAATAAAAGCCTCCTCCTTCAGAGAGTCCTTAGGCCGGCCATACACGTTCCGATAAACCGGAGAGGTATAGGCGAGAGCCCACACACGCTTCGGTAAACCGGTCAGGTGAAGGATTTCTACAGTCTAGAAATGGCGAGCCGACAAGATGACGTCATTGCTTTGGTGGGGTTTGTAGTGGCTATAAACAGCAAAAAAAGACGAAAACGCAGACCGTGGTGTAAAAACAGTATAATCATACAAAATTATTGAAAGAACTGTTTTCAGATCCTTCAGATTATCTTAACTATTTGCTGATGAGTGAAGAAGTTTACATAAAATATCTCTCACTTATAACACCCCTAATTCAAAAGAAAAATGCGGTGATGAGATCTTCTATGACACTACATGAGAGACTTACAGCTACTTTAAGGTTCTCAGCAACGGGTCGATCCTCTCCTTGCGCACATTGCTTCTAAGATTGTTTATGTTTTTTACCACCGAACTCCTATTCGCATCGGGCTGAATGTCCTTTTATTTCGTTTGAAGTTTGTCATAAGCGGCCTTTCTCACATCACGGTTTTGGTATTCTTTGCACTTTACTAGCCACAAACAGGATTCTGATCGATAAATATCAATGAATTCCTCGAGAATTCGGTTCCGTTTTCGGACAGACATGATGACTAACACAGTAAACAATATAGAAACGTTCTAAATAACCAGCGGCACGCGAGTGCAGAGAATAGACTATAAGTTCAGCACAACACGAAGCTCTCTAATCAGAGTATTCGCCAAAACTAACCTCACACCTGCGCAGGTATACCGGATGAGTCAAACACACGCCCAGGTCTACTCGCTATGCTTGCACGAAATACCGGAAGGAGCTGGCACACGCGCTCCGGTTTACCTGGGCAGATCACCTGTGCAGGTATACCATTCCGGTATACCGGATTGTGTATGGCCGGCATTACTATAGAATTCCAACTTCAATAAACCCATTGAATTCATTGACAGAGCTCTAAAAAGTAAACATAGTTAAATGAATTAATAAAATAAAATACATCAATCAGAAGATTTATCATTATTATCTCCATTCAAAGAATATGTAATTTATACTTTGCCCTAACTTGTCCTGTTCCTTGCCACTGTCCACCAAACATCCCCCACTACGCTCACAAAGGCGATACATGATGTGAGGATTGGGCCATGACTGCGTGAAAACAGCTGATCATGGGCGTACATATACAGGGATGTGCTGGGGTGAGTTGGGATGTCAGCCGTTTATATGAGGTACAGGACAGGACTCACGATTCCGCCTTGAAATACACCAAAAGAAATTGCTTATAATTTCCCTCAAGGCTGGATTTGAGTATTTTATTCTAGCTTGTGGTTCCACAGTCAAGGTATCCCGTTTAAAAAAAAACTACGCAAAGTCTCAGACCATTAAGAAGTCTACTCATCAAAGTTACAAACTGCTTTGGCAGATTATCAGAAAAAGATTGTTTTCGTGTAGAAAAGTTTCCCTCTGAAGATTTAGTTAGTGATAACGGCTAGGAAAGTTTATTTTGAGAATGGATGAAGCTGTCCTCCAAGCTGCTGTCCTGCTGGAATTGACCCGGATGCAGCTGAATTCCTTGTTAATTTGGACCATCCTATCAGCCATCCTATCCTGGATACAGCTCTAATTAGTTGATTGCCTCGCTTCGACCGGCTCCTTCCAGGGCCACAATTATCGCACTCTCCAATCTATCAACCCCCCTCTCTCTCTCCCTCTCTCTCTCACTCTCTCCTCTCCCACTTTTTACTCTTTATCAGCAGTTTCACCCAAAAAACATAGTCCAAGCTCAGAGAATCTTTATCTGATAAGAATTTCAAACTTCGAACTAATTTTTGGCTGTTTCTACTACTATTTCTTGTCATGTTATTGATATCTGGTGAGAGATAGAAACTTACTCCTTGGGAGGTATAAGATCTCGACTTATTATTTGGTAATGTTTTATTATGCTTTGGAACGAATCTCTTGAAATGTTTTTGAATAATGTGGAAAGTATACGAAAATTTAGGCATAAAATAAATAGAAGAAAAAAAAATTAGATATACTAGTTTAGCTTGATAAAAATAATCACATCTTTGCGGACTTGTAATGACAATAAATATGTATGCACACTTTTTCATTTTATAACCTTCTGGATAAAAAATGTTGCTTCTAAATATATATATATATATATATATATATATATATATATATATATATATATATAAATATATATAAGAAACTCATTCTTCTCGGAGACCGCCGGATTAGAGTGAGTGACGGATAAGAGAACGCCGGATAAGGGAGAGTCTACTGTACCAATATTTATTTATTTAAATTTTTTTTTTTTTTTTTTTTTTTTTTTTTTTTTACGGCGCACCGAAACCCATGGTGCAACCAGGAATTTTCCTAACAGGCCCTGAATTAAGAAGAATTCCCGCTGCCAGTGGAACTCGAAGCCACCAACTCCCGCATGAGAATGCAAGGTGTTAACCACTAGACCACGGGAACTCCCATTAAACTTCATATAACTCATAAGTATCTAACGAGTAGGAAGGGGAGGGGGGGGGGTATTTCATATCCAAATTTTTAATTTGCTCGTACTTGCTGTTATTTGTACTTCCTTGCAACGAAACTCGCTAGACAAGATTAATCTCCAGTGAGGAACATGTATTAAAAAAAAAAAAATGAAAATCCGTGCATTAATAGTTGGGGTTTACTCCGAAAAAAATTAATGATTGTGCCATCTGCTCTAATAAAATATAAAGGACTAAAGCCTAAACCTATGTTTGTTGGGAATTTATAAAGGGTTTTTTAAACAAATTATTCAGGAATGCAATGCACAATATCACCTTTCTGAGAAATGTGACATATTTTTTTAATTTTGAAACTAACTTTCTAGAGTGAACCGTAGAATTTTATTTTTGCTTCAGAATCTTCTTTAAATATTTTGGCTTCAGAAAATGAAAGTTATTCCTTCGATGAAGAGATGGTCGAAATTAATTCTCGGGCTCCTGCTTCTCCTTTTACCTTCCCTTTTGAAATAACAAACTAAAAGAATGAAAAAAGACTAAATACGGAAAAGATTGAATATAAACGAAAAGATAACAGAAAAAGAACCCTGAACCAGCTCCCTAGGAAAAACCGATAAGAATAATTTTATTCACATATTACAAAATTGTGCTGGGGGAATGCTAAAATACCTATTAAACTTATTTATACTCTTTTATTTTATTTTAGATAATGTATTTTTACCTTATCTACATTGTAATACCGCCGTTAAAGTTAGAGTTCTACAGTATTTTTTGTGTTTTAATTATTAAACTTCCCTTCGCATATACTTCCTTATTTTTTGATGAATTTCAGTGTAGGAGAAAACAGAAAAGTTTCGAATTCAACATAGACGAAAGATTTTTGTACCAAATTTCATCAAAATCGGGCCATTTGTCTGGAACCTAGAGAGCGAACTGACATATATATATATATATATATATATATATATATATATATATATATATATATATATATATGGGGGCGAGGTTAGCTCAGTGGTAGAGCACTGGACTAATAAGTTGGAGGACCTGAGTTCAAATCCCGAGCAAGCACTACTGATTTTTTCTTCTGGTGTCTTCGTTCATGGGTTGAATTCGGCCTCCCTGACCGCCCCTAGGCCAACCCAGCCTTTAATAAATTTATCAATGGGTACATTGGGTGCTAATGACTCTAGCAGTCGAAGCAGACAAGGGAAAAATCAGGCGGCCGGAGCATAGTACTGACCACACTATCTCCCTAGTGTGCCGTATGGTCATGAATCAGATACCCTTATAGTATCTGCCCCTCTGGGCCCTCGTGGCCTGTTACGGGACTGATTTTATATATATATATATATATATATATATATATATATATATATATATATATATATATATATATGTACCGATATAGGTTGACCAAGTAAGTGTGAAACAGTCTTATAGTGTTTCCAAGAGCGAGGGGAGAGTCACTTATGATACTGCCAGTTTCCTGTTGGGGCATCTTAAATCTATTTTGTCTTCGATATTTTTTATTTTTTTTTTTTTTCAACAAAGCTCAAACCCCACCAATAACTGCTGCTATTCCTTGACAAAAAGCACAAGAGATATGAACGGAACCGCGCTAAGATGGCGCAATTCCTGCGAGTCGGACTTTTTCTCATAAAACTGAATTCTCTCGCTAGATAAGGTACTGTTATGTTATTCCATTAGTATCCTATCTTTTATATTAGACGTAAGCTCACTAATGACTATTAGGATTAAGAGAGCTACGAAATTAGCTCCGCGTGAGGCGTGCATGACTGGCCAAAGAGTTTCGCCGCAGAAAGGCTGTGTATTGCCTGAAGCAGTAAAACGTTATATCTCTTGGATGTCTGATGTCCGTGTACTGTTAGACATTAACTCTCTGTGTCTAGGATTGTAGTTTCGATTCTCAGTAGACGTGGTGGCTTTTCTTTCTTGGCCTCTATCCTAGCTAGAAAGTAATCGGTAGAGGAAATACAGTTAATATACCTAAGATACACACCATTACAACATTCGCATCTTTACCAACCGTCATAAGCATTTATATTTGTATATTTGCCATACATAAAGCCTTTTATTATGTTCTTAACTCGGCAATAAAAATTAAAATAATAATAAATACATACAAGTATTTATAAATAACTGAAAATAATGTTGTCATACCTGTCGGTGGAGACCGTCGTCACTGGCATCTGTGCGAGTACTGTGGGCGAGCGCTTTCGACGTGAATACGTCATTATCAAGCCACTGTTAAGTTCGTACTGAGCTGTGTTTGTAGTGTCAGAGTATTTATACTAGGGTGGAGTAAGTTGTTTACTTCTGTGAAGGGTCGTCCAGGTAGGTTGGTTGTCTGTACTCTGTGCAGGTGTTCGTTCGGGTAAAGTGTTTGTTGTCTCCGTGGGTCATACCGTCTAAGGGTTTTCCAGATAGTTTGTTTGTCTGTATTCTGTGCAGGTGGTCCGTTGTATCATCAACATACTCTGACACTACAAACACAGCTCAGTACTAAGTTAACAGTGGCTTGATAATGACGTATTCACGTCGAAAGCGCTCGCTCACAGTACTCGCACAGATGCCAGTGACGACGGTCTCCACCGACAGGTATGACAACAGTATATTTACTGGCAGATCTAACCCCTTAGATTATTTAACTAAAAATAAAATAACAATTTCAATCTGCAAAAAATTCTTATGTGAGTTGGAACAAAGGCCTTACATGAATGAGTACAGTCTAGACTTTCCCAGGTGACCAGCCTACTGGGAAGCCGAGATAGCTATCTGGATCCACTTCTCCTTCCAGCCATGTCTGTCTCTCGCCAATCTCCACCATAGTGGACCAGGCATCTTCCGAAAAAAATCAGCCCACCTTTTCATTGGTCTTCCTCGACGCCTCTTGTAACCACAGGGTGTCCAAACAGTCACCTCCGATGACTATCGCTTATCTGTCCTTCTTAATACGTTCCCATTTTTGCCTCCTAACCTGATGGATTGTATCTTTCAGACCAGTCTTCTCTCTCTGATGTCACTGCTTCTAACCTTCTCCTTTTTATGTTAGTCATACTTCTTTCTACTGATCTTTGCCAGGTTATCAGTTTTCATGAGTGAGCTTTAGTCAAGGTCCAAGTTTGACAACCAAAGGTGACGGCTGGAAGTATACAGCAATCAAAGACTTTTATCTTAACTTCTTTCGGGAAATTACTTTTCATTACTTCTCTTAAAGCCAAGTACTTTCCCCATCCTATTTATGTTCTTCTGTCCACTTCTTTCCATGATTTGTTAGCAAAAGAGACTAACTGCCGAAGGTAAATGTAGCCTTCCACATATTCTAGCCTATGACTTCCAACGTTAATGTCCACCTTTTCCGCGTTCGTCATTAGCTTTGTTTTATTAAAGTTAGTTTGGAGACCGACTTCTCTACACTTCTCCAGCAATGTTTTTATCATCATTGTGTGATCTTCTGCAGTGCTCGCCAATGAAACGATGTCATCTGCAAATCTGAGACAGTTTAGCCACCTTTCACTAACCTTGATGGCCACGTTCTTCCAATCCAAACGCCAAAATACCGTTTCCAGCACAAAGATGAATAGAATAGGCGTTAGAGGATCTCCTTGACGCACTCCTCTCAAGAACATAATAAAAGGCTTATTGTTTGCCATACATATTTACCTTATAATAAAAACGCCGCAAATTAAGTCTGGCCTACAGCACGTGTAGCCATTACCACAGCTCCAATTCATGCCTTTGAAGGACTAACCACAAGAGGTATAGGAAACCTGTTGCCGATAGGGCTTCTCAAACCAAATTACCCCTCAGCCCTCTACTGTCGACATGTCGACCTTAGGCTACGACAAAAGGAGAAGAATGTGCTTTCACAATATAGCAAAAAGGGGAGGAGCAGCCATTCAATTCGAGAACCCCCTTGTTATTCCATATTTGCGATCTCCATTCATTCTTTCCTTCATGTTTTTATTTTCTTCTTTTCAAGAGGCATTATTTTCATTCATTCCCCAAGTAAGAGCGCCAATTTGAGGAAAATATATTATTTTAAGTACTTCCAGAAATGTCTGTAAAGATTTTCCTCATGTTTCTTCCCACGTCCCTTCATTATTTTTTTTTTTTTATATAGGTTTATAGATCCTATTGTTAAAGCGTACATTTTAGCACATAATAATAACTAAATCCAAAACTTAGTTAATCAGATATTACTCTTTTACTAATTGAAGGGTTCATTACAAAAGCCGGACAAGTCCAAACATTGATATCTATATATATAAAAATCACGTGTCTGTTTTTCTGTTTTTCTGTTTTTCTGTTTTTCTGTTTTTCTGTTTGTTTGTTCCTTATACAAATCCACACCGTTTGACTGATATTGACCAAACTTCGCACATAGATACGTCTTGATCCGGGAAATCTCGTAGTCTAGCTCAAAATCTTCTAGGATTCACAGTTCGGGAGTTACGCCTTCGAAAATGTCATTTATGAAGGAGTAAATTCTCCGAAATAGCCATTTTCTTCCAGTGTTGCAACTTTTTCAAAGAAGAAAGGCAATACAAAACTTTTTTTGGGCGAAAAGTTTTTCTTTTGCAAAATAACTGATTACTTTTATTTTGTTTATATTGTTTGTTTATCTAAATGGTAGGTTTATATTCTCAGAGTTTGGACAAGATCTGATTTTAAGATCAATTTTCTTAATATCAGATCAATTTTCTTCATATCAAATCTATTTTGATTTGATTGCCTAGGGCAACACTGGGCTCTAACCAGAATATGGAGTAATATCGTATAAGTAAGTATATCATAAAAATGTTCTGTGTTTATCTAATATAATTTGGACTAATATCATATAAGTAAGTTTTCATGTTTCTATTCAAAACTTTAATATTTTCAATACTTTTATTAAGAGGCGCTTTTATATTATTTCTATAGTAGAGAAGGAAGGTTGCAATGTAGGTTATATGAATGTCGGTTATGAAGTAATCTCTCACTCGCTGTTTCTCTTAAATTAATAAATGAATATGTTTGTACTGGTATTTGATGGAGAGGGTTGTAGTATGTGGTAAAACGCTTAACTTTATTTAATTCAAACAACTGAAATGAAATATCAAGGAATCAAGTTTTGGGAGAACTTCAAGTGCATTTAAGGGAGTAAAGAATCAGTTTATCTGGACCTGATATAAATTTATAAAATTTGTGTTGTAAAATGAATCGTGTCCCTTTTGAAAAAAGTAGGAACAAGGCTAAAAGTATTTTGGAATTGTTGACGGTGTTGTATGCTGACCTTTTCTAACTATGAGTCTCAAAGGTGAAATATATTTTGTTTCATTTATAGATGATTATAGTAGGATTGCTAGGATTTAAACTATTAAACCTAAAACAGAAGTTTTTCATTCCTTTGTTCAATAAGTAAATGAGGTTAAAAACTTAGGAAATAAGAGAATTGGTATTATGAGATGTGACATTGGTAAGGAATATTTAAATAGTAAGAATTATGACTACCAAAAAAAAAAAGTGTATCAAAATTAATCCTTGCCCCACATATGTTCATGAATTAAACGGTGTTTGTGTGTGATTTACTAGAACAATATATCTCATTGCTTACTGACAGAAGCTATTGTAGAAAAAAATGTTGGCCAGAAATGGTCAGTGCAGCAAATTATTTTGAAAAATCTCTCTTTAGCTAACATCATTGAGAATAAAATACCCTATGAAATATTTTTTTGAAAGGATCCAGATGTTTCTAACTTTAATTTATATGGTAGTAAAGATTTTGTTAGGAAACCAGAACAAATAACTTCTAAATGGGATAAAAAGGTGAATATGTGCATTTTAATCGGTTATAGTGATGTGGGATATAAAGTACTTTTGAATAATAAAATCATTGTCGCTAGGCATGTTTATGTTATCCAAGAAAACATAAGCTGTATTGGATTGGCTAAAGGGTGAATCTGATAAAGATCAAGCCATTGTGATTTTTGTGTAAAAGCTACAGATAGAGAAATAGATAGTTTGAAACAAAATAATGCTTGAGATTTTGTTGAAAATAAAAAAGTTGAAGATATCAAAAGGATTTAATGTTGAACAGATGGATGTAGAGACTACATTCTTAAATGATCATTTTGAACGAAAATCCACCATTGGTTTGCTTATTAGGTTATTTAGTAATGCATTATACTGTAAATCGATTAAACAAAAAGATGTTACGGAAGAGTCTACATTTGCAGAATATGTAGCTTTAAGTGAAGTTTATATTTCTAAGACTTTCCAAAAAGATAGAAATTTTTGTTTTATACATAAAGAACTTCTAAAACATAAAGATTTTTTTTTTTAAACTCCTTTGTAAAAAATGTCATTTTGTAAGGGACTTAAATTTATGAACTTAAAATTAATCCTCTTACATACATATGCAAATTGTTATATTTAACTTATTTTTTTATTTGCATATAGATAGATGTACATAATAAATTACATAAATGTTTATAATCATACAAATGAATGTATATAAATTAATTAATTTTCACCACATTTTGAAACATTATTTTATTATTATAAGAGCTGTGTGGTTTAGCAACCCTATTAATTTGGGCAGCCTCACTTTAATTTTTTTTTTTAATAAAGTGTTCTTCTTCTTATAATATTTCTTTTGCATGCTATTTTTTTTTTTTTTTTTGCAGATAAATTAATGTATTGAAATATTATTTTTATAAGAAGAGGAAGTCATGTGAATTGTGGTGTTCTAATAAATAAATAAGTAATTAAATTGTCCATGCAATTTTTTATTAATTTAATATCCATAATAATTTAATCATTATATTCTGAGATATGCTTTCGTTTGTCTGAGATAGTTATATCCTCTGACTGTCACCATTTAGTCAGAGAGCTGGTAACGCACGTTTCATGAAGTGTTTTATGCACCTTGGAATTTTGCTGTATTGCACATACCTTGGAACACCAGGTACTGCACATAGGGGAAAGGTGTTAAAAAAATATGTCAAATATATAAAAATGGTATTTTATTCAGAAGCCAACAATATTTAATGTATAATTAAGGCAAGTTGCTTTATTTCTAGAACTACCACTACTGTCCTGTCCTGATGATTGGTGCTCTCACTCACTCTTACGGTTACACGCAGTGTATTGCAGTCTATCATCGGCTGAATTTATTTTCATGTTTGCTGATTACTAATCCTCACAAAAAGTGTCTGTCCTTTTGTAATTATTTTCAATTATGGTGTTTAAATAGCAGTGTGAATAAAAGACTTCATTTAATATTACAAAAAACCCACTTCGGTTTTTTTTTATATGTTATCCCCCTTAAAAGTGTCTGCCTTATATATTATTAATTATAGAATTGCCTTAATTTTACATTAAAGAATTATGGCTTCTGAATAAAACAGTATTTTTGGCCCATAGTTTGTTACTGATTACCATGCGCAGTACCAGGTGTTTCAAGGTATGTCCAGCAACCACATACTTACCTTTTTATCTACACTAGAGACCCACTATAGCAAAATTTTAAGGCACATAAAACACTTGAAAAGTGTGTTACCAGCTCTTGGACTAAATGTTTAAATACGGTTGCAATTCTGGTAAAAATATTGTTGCTCGCCAAGTCAATGTCGTTATTGAAATTCCCAAATACCTTTAATTCATTGTTGTCTATAACTGCAAAAAAAAAAAAAAAAATATCTTAAATTTGTTTTTATTCTTAGAGGCCCCTATTTCCTATGATAGAAGGACTATCCTCATAGAAGAGCTCATGAACCATAAAATTTGAAACAGAAGCTTTAATAGAAAGGAAAAAAAATTGAACAAAAATATGTGAAAGTGTATTTGAAACAACAAACTATGTTTTTAAAACTTTCCTTTTGGCATAAATAACATAAACCCTGCCCCATTTACCTACTTTTTCATTCATAAAAAAAACTCAGTTACTGATTATTAAATGAACAGGTAAACAATATAACATGCACATATTTGTGCAACATTGAGGTTTTAGCTTTAGATGCAAAGCCCTTTAAATAAATAAATATTATATTTAAAAAAAAAATCAATGAAAATAAAGAATATAGTTTCAGTTGTAGGTTATTACAACTTATAACTAATCATAACCTTAATTAAATGCCTCATTTTTATTGCTATTTTTTTATGAATATTTATTTATGGACCATATATTTTTTTTTTTCTTTAAAAAAATTAAACACAGGGAGTTTGGTTTGGATTTTCTTTAAAACGGTATTGCAATTAAATTATTTGGAATCATTTAACTGTAATACCATTTTAAAATAAGGGTACTTTTTATAATAAGGGTACTTTTTAAAAAATAAGGATTAATTTATTTTCCACCCCACTTTCTCTAAAAAAATGGAAAATAATTTTTTCAGCCGAGCACTCAATTTATAATCTTATATTCTCATGATTTGGACAAATATCATATAATAATTAATTTTTTTTAATATATAATATAAAGTAGGCGTACCATGGAAGCTGGGTTACAACTATTTAATATGAAGCATGTGTAGCATGGCACGCCCGGCTACAGATATTTAATATAAATTAGGTGTAGCATTGCACACCGGGTAACAGCTAGTATTGAGATAAATAAATCTTCTCCCTCGCCAAAGTCAGCTCTACATATTGGTATAATTGCTTTCCTCCAGATAGGTCACATTTTATAAGAGTGTGAAGTATTAGCGATTCGAAAAAAATAAGACAACTGTAACGCCTTTCCACAAAAATCCAGATTAGTCCTTGGACCTGTCTGCTATTTTCAGAGTTTATCATTCAAAAATAGTTGTAATTTTTCAGGATTATATAATAAATTGTTTTATTTGAGTATTAAATTATTTCATTTAACTAATATTTCTTCAAAAACCAAACAAATCCATAAGTTTATATATATCTTTCTATCCTCTTAAAAAAAAAATTATTTTATCTATAATGCAAAGCTGTCAGTTTTTCTTGCCTTGATTTAGTCAAATAGTCATTTTACTGTTAAATGCAATTAGAATAAGCTAAAACCAATTAAAACGTTAGGTAAACAGATACAGAACCCCGTTCAAGATAGCAAAACTAACAATTGCCAAGTCTCAAGTTTTTGCGATTGATATCGCCGCATCAAAAATTACACCCGAACCCTTTTTTTATATAATTTAGTAAGCATTCGAACGGTCACCTTCCACTTACCACGATGTCCTAACCGTTTTCGAGATATTTTAGAAAATATATGAAAAGCCCAAAACTTTAATTAATTTATTAATATAATATTTTATTTCTAGTACTTTCTTAACTCCAAACAGATCCAAAATTTAACTATCTTACATTAGATAGATGTTAAACGCCTGGAACTAGTTTCAACTGAATCAATCGTTTCCAAATACCCAAACTGAAAATTTCTCGTAAACATATCGCTTTAAAAAATGGTTTCATTCGTTTTCCTATGTTAAGAGATCTATAAAAAGAGTACCTGCAAGCATATGAACTCGTAAACGTTCCAATTTTTTTCGCACGAACTTCGCTTTAAACCCCATGTTCCGGTGGACGGATTCTGCTTGTTAACGAACCCGACTTTTCAAATTAGACGAAAGATTTTTGCACCAAATTTCATTAAAATTGGGCTATTTCTGAGCCTGTGAGAGAGTGATATATTTGTTATATGTACATTTGAACCACCGTTATATTCGTGATGGGCTCTGACACATGTAATGTTTTAGTTAGCACTTTCGGATAGGGTCTTGAGGTCAACCTCATAAGTGTGTTTCCTCCTTATGGAGGAAGAGAGGAACCGCGCTGAACGTGTAACGTAGGGAGAGCGTCTTTGTCAGCCCGCACCAGGGCTGGAGCAGCAGTTAATGGGTAAACCAGTTAATATTTTTATTACACGATTACTATCACCCATTGTCAATTTTGGTGAGGTTCGGATGGATCTAGGCGAGCCGAATTGTGAAACGCTTCTATTTATAACATTCTACCTCTTGTTCAATATCACTCATAGGATAGGGCTGACGCGTTCACTTATTCCGAAAGAAACGCCATCAGCCATAGTGGAAATCGAACACATGATCTTAGGCACGCATTACCTCTCACGACCACAGGCCTCCTAAATGATGATATATAAAAAACCACATTTTTCAATTAAATGTTACAGTATATGCCTCAATATTTTCCTGGAACTTCAGGGCATGAATGATGTGACAAATTATATTCGAAATAGGAAGTAATTTTAACATTTAATTGTACAATACGTTTTATTCAACTTGCAAGCAAACTACCCACGTCTGAAGCCGCTCCATAATAAAGCTTTCAGTTCTCCGATTTCCTCTTGTAATTCCAGAAAGGCGCCCTTCCGAGGATTTGTGTAATAGGCTGGTGTAGCGACCACGTGCCGACAAAGGGAAACCTAATTGTCGATGTTGTTGTTTATGGTCGTGGTTGCTTCAAAGGCTCCCGGTAAAGAGGGGAGGGGGGTTATTGTTCGACTCGAGAAAAGCACCAGAGTGGGAGGGGAGGGGAAGAATGGGGAGGTTTTCTCACAATGTGAAGCCTTGTTACTTCCAAGCAGGCTTATTTGTTGAGCGTTTTCCTCTTTAGACGGTCCAAAACAAGTTTTTATTGTCGTCACGCCATTAGCGAACTTAAGGAGAAACTCTTTGGGATTGAATAATTGGTAATGATGTGAATGGATAATGTAGAATGAATGACATTCAGATTCTCTAAGAAGGTCCATTTTTAAAGAATTTTACCAAAACCCATAAAGATACCAACGCGAGTCACCCAAGTCAACAACGCGAAGAAAGAGCACTGGATGGAGTCACAAGGCCAATATCTTTTGAAAGGTCACAGCATCCAATTTGTTACATTGTTTACAAATAATTCTCGTAATTTCTACAGTCCACGTTACTTGTGGATATGACCGTGTCAATCATCTGTTCCAAAAACGTATTTATCAAGACATTCTCATTACAGCTTGATAAAGCTAAAGTTCTAATCGAGGCACCTAAAACACGAGGAACAATTATTCGAGCAGCGATCAAAATTGTGAAACATCCCCAGAATTTGAATAAAGGATATTATTATATATTGAGGGAATTACGAACGCCCGTCATCCTGCGGAGGAGAGATGATTTCATTGGCTGCACGGAACCCAACAGCTGGGGAAGGATTTACCAATCATAGTTCTGGAAAGGCCAACTGCACTGTTAGAAGTATTTTAACTGTAACCTGTCAATTTGGCCGGGCGTTTTTTTTTTTTTAAATAATTTTTATTTTACTTTTAAAAAGTGGGTAGACTAACAATTTAGAGCTCCAGATTCCCCACACTAGTTACTTGCAAGGTTTAAAAAAAAAACCCTTAAAACTCGCCATTTTGCTTCTAATTTGTACCATTTTTATTCCATACCCCCTAGATATGCCCATCCCATATTAATGTGCCTTGGTTTCACTCAACAAAAGATGGCGTATACATGGTGCTTATACGTTGTGAAGAAAACCAATGGATTGAGGCACTGGCGAACATTGGAATCATCGCCTTGGCCTTCGAGGTTTCGCTTATAGCTAACCAGGAGTGAAACTGGGTTTGTGTATGTGTGTGCATGTGTGTGTGTATGTTTACATTTGTTTGTGTGTGAGCGTATGTTTGTGTCTATGTTTGCCAGTAGAAAATACATTCTAAGCAATTTAAGTAAGCAAAATAAACCAGAATTAATAATAAATAATGTAAATAATTAAATAAAATCCAAAAGCTGACCTAACCAACTAAGAAATTCAAAAGAAATAAGAAAATAGTTCACCACCATAAATAATAAAATTTTCATTCGATAGCGTTAATGACCCTAAGGTTGACACGCCTTAAAAATAAAGGATAACCCGGAGTGCAGGTCAAAAAGA
Organism: Gonocerus acuteangulatus; assembly: GCA_946811695.1. NCBI lineage: Eukaryota > Metazoa > Arthropoda > Insecta > Hemiptera > Coreidae > Gonocerus > Gonocerus acuteangulatus. Next base: position 28,516,141 of record OX328129.1, on the reverse strand, counting down.
TTCGGTCAGCAGATGTTTAAATTTTATAGTAGTTGCTACCTTCTATAGTTATCTAACCTATTATGTTGTTTATCATTTTCTTATTTTTTTGCCAGACCAACCCTTCAGCTTCTTTGCAAAGAAATAACAAAACATATTTAACAATTGACCAAGCCTAATTACGTTTACTTTTGTTGACGGCAATTTCACTCGTGTCACAAGGAAATGAAAATTCAGTAGACACGTCTGATGTTCTACAACTACATACAACAGCCAACAGTGTGGAAGGCACTGTGATAAGAATAACGTTTATATTTTTGAAGCAATTAAGTAATTATATTCAGTAAACATATTGAGTTCTTTATGGCTTAAATCCAGTGTATTTCCAATTATTCAGATGAGTGAAGAACCAAGAAGAATGAGAAAAGCGCTGACTCCATTCCATCCTAAGTAATTGGTCATGTAATTCGGGCTTTAAATTCGAGAGGACCCGGTGTCCTACAGGGAATGGTCATGAGTCCTAGGTTGTAAACCTTTTATTAATCTTATTTCCTTCCAACGACCAGAAGAGCACTTCCAACTTTATGCCGGCTAATAATGTCCAAGAGTGACCCCTCTTAACGGTGACTTAAAACTATCCATTTGTCACAACAATGGAACTCCTCTATTTTATGTTCTCAAGGCGGGTTTATGAGTATATGGCGTTTTCTTTAACATTTCTTCGCACGAGAGTGTGGTCATAATTCATGATGTATTTGTTACATTAAGAAAACCTATTTATTAATACCGGGGTTAAAAGACGAAGTTTCTTATTTGTACATTATATAAAATACAAACTCATAGATATTTTTACCCAAATATACTGGAAGATAATGAGTAAATGCATAAAATGGAGTTTTCTATAGTGAAGAAAGTGTATAAAAATAAACTAATATTACTTATAGGGTGTATTATTAAACAAGTCTATATTTTATAAAAAATATAACGATTTTTTATGATTTATTTAGCATATCCCAAAGAAGTGTAGTTACTGTGGCAATCACTTATGAATGAATGTCTTAAAGTTTTCTTCCTCCCCTATGGGCTCGTTATGATCTTCGCAAACATTTACACATACATTTTAACGTGTGTCTTTTTGTACAAATGTTTGTTGGTTTGTATCGGAAATTCCAAATATAATTTTCATAAAAAAACCTACGAACTAGTTAATCATCGAAATCGGGGAAATAAGAACAGGATTAAACCTGAAACCAGCAAATTAATGTGCCTTTAGTATAATTTTGTTTTGTTTTCTCGCAATATTCCTCTATACATAATATTCGAATTCAAACATTGTGTATATAACCAAAATCGGTTTATCAGCAGTGCAAGAAACCTCTTCGCATGCATTATTCTCAGCTAACAAGAGAAATAGTGACAAAAGGCAGAATTGGTATACAACGGTATTTGTGGTGTTGATAAATTCGTATTATTATTCGCACTTATAATTATTATACAAGAGTTTAATTATTAAGGATTCAAAATTACTATGTAACTGTATGAATATGTATTTCCATTTTATATCTGTATTCAGGCGACTCGCGTTCGTTGCGGTTGTTCACTAATAAATTTAAAAAAAAATCGTATTTTTTACGATATTATATTTGTATTATTTTTTTATTTGTTTGCATTAGGTTTTTAAATAATTTCATGAGTACATAAATATTTCATGAGTTGTTTGTTTTTGGTTTCTAGATATCGCACTAGTATTTCGAAAGTGACAAAACTCAAAAATCGGTTTTATTCACACTGTCATAGTTATGACTATGAAAGACATGGCAAATATCTCTTTATCAACCATCGAAACTGTATGTACCTAGCTTCAGAGCTTATACACCAGAGGCACTTGTGTCACCCTTCCTGTCTTAATGCTAAGCCATTGGCAAGAGTGAAACAGTTTCAGTTGAGTTTTATTTTGAGTTGTGTAACTTCAACTCAAATACAAAACTTGAAATACAAGTGTGATATATTTAGAATCGTTGCTGTTTGGTTTGAAAGTATCCGTAGATAGTTGGGACTTTTTTTTTAAATGCATCAGGTACCTGAAAATTCAGGTCTCAAAATATTTCTGAGTAGTAGGCGTTTGGCCTCAAAATATGTCTAAGTAGTTGGCGTTTTGCCTCAAAATATTTCTGAGTAGTTGGCGTTTGGCCTCAAAATATTTCTGAGTACAGTAGAACCTCTCATATCCGACCTTCCCATAACCGACTCTTCCCGATATCCGACCGTCTTTGATTCACCGTACTCAACTAGAGTTGAGAAGAAATCGACTCGGATGAAGACAAAACAACCATTGACGACTTAGCGAGTCATTCTGCTGCTAAGGACACCTTCGACGAAGCGCTGAAATACATCGAGGAACATCCAAATGCAACCCCAATGGATGTATTGTGGTCAAAAAAGTGGTTGAGTAAATGTTTGAAATGAATATAGCAACAGTTTCACAATTACAATAAAGTATGCAATGTACATTATAGCTAATTTTATAACTTTGAAAGGTGTTTTTTGGTTTCTCCCGATATCCGACCTTTTGGCCGTTCCGACCATGGCCCGGTCCCGACATGGTCGGATATGAGAGGTTCCACTGTAGTTAGCGATTGGCCTCAAAATATCTCAGAGTAGTTAGCGTTTTGCCTCAAAATATTTCTCAGTAGTTAGCGTTTGGCCTCAAAATATTGCTAAGTAGTTGGCGATCGGCCTTAAAATATCTCAGAGTAGTTAGCGTTTGCCTCAAAATATTTCTGAGTAGTTCGCGTTTGGCCTCAAAATGTCTTTGAACAGTTGGTTCTTGTTTTTGGATAGTTCCGATGCGGCTTATGAATATTTTGGTAAAGCAAAGGAAATGGCTTGTTGCAGTGGGAAAGCCTTGTTCGATGACTAAACAAGTAAAATATTAGCATCAAACGTACGCCGAGAATAGTTAACAAAAGTACGTTTTAAATGGAGTCAAGAAAGAGCATTCAAATTTATAAATTCATTAGATATTTACGTGAAGAGTTATGATATGGTGATGAAGTAGAAGGTTTTTTAATATTAAGCCTGTTTGGGGAAGAATTCTCAAGACTCTTCCTCTTTGCTGGGGGCAAAAGCATTTGTTATGTATGACCTGAAGCTTCTCAATTTGCAAGTCTCACCAGCTTTCTTGGCCTATAATTTCTTCACCTCCAATCTTATCTCTTTTCTCTTTAAGCTCACTTCCTGGACAAAGAGGGAATTAAGAAGTAAGAAAAGCTTTGAATTAAGACTCCTCTTTCTGATTTACTTTCAAAAGGAGTTTTTATTTAAATATTTTTCGTTTATATAGTGGTCAAAGTACAAAAGTCCAACCACTTTTTCAGCAAGATGTTTAGCTAACATCAAACTTCTCCGGAATGTGCTTAACTTAATTTGCTTAATCCACGTATTTCATAGGGTATGTACATTTAAGAAGTTCTATTATGTTTTGACAATCATTTTAGATTTTAGATCTGAGTTTGTATAATATATTAACAATAATTACTTTTATATGATTAACTAAAATTATATAATCACAAAACGTTTAGGATGTGATGGCCCCTGAGAAGGTGGCATGTAGGCCACCAAACATGTAGGGAAATCCGAGAATAAAGAGGTTCAAAAGGAAAATAAGTATCCAAAAAAGTAAAAAATAATTGTTAAGTAAAGATGGAATGGTTGGGATTCGGCTAAATAAACCTCAATATGATTTTGTTTTAAAAAAACCTATATTTCGGACGTTTCGGCTACTCATTGGTAGCCTTCGTCAGCTAAAATGGCAAAAAAAAAAGAGAAATTAATACAAAAACAGAAAAAAAAATTTTATAATTGTGATAGGTAAATCGTTCTTTTATAAGTTAATTGTATCTATAGTTCTGTTACCTATCACAATTATAAAATTTTTTTTCTGTTTTTGTATTAATTTCTCTTTTTTTTGTCATTTTAGCTGACGAAGGCTACCAATGAGTAGCCGAAACGTCCGAAATATAGATTTTTTTAAAACAAAATCATATTGAGGTTTATTTAGCCGAATCCCAACCATTCCATCTTTACTTATCACCTCGACGGCTAACTATCTAATCATCATGAAAAAATAATTGTTAGCACATTCCGTAGGAATTTAGTTAAAATTTGTCTTTTTAGAAAAAAAGACGCCGCAATTTTTGATTTTAGGCATTTGTTTGGGACATTTCGTCATTAAATGAGATTGAGTAAGCAGTGAACCTTTCTTGTCATTCGATGGACAGACATTCACGGTCTCTTACATTTGTCGTAATTTGTTGTTTGTGCGTCAATGTATCTTCCCACTTGTTTGTTATGTAGTTGATTATAAGCTTGTGAGTGTCTTGTACTGTAAATCGTTCTTCGTCCATATTAGGTTTTCTGTTGAATTTTAGAGCGGTTTCTTCTTCCCCCCATAGGGAGGAAACCAGCTTATGAGGTTTACTTCATGACGCGATCCGGCAGTGCCGACACGAAACTTTCATGTTTCAGATCCCATGGATCAATAATATAATGGTGGTTCAAATTTGTATATTTGTATATATATATATATATATATATATATATATATATATATATATATATATATAAAATCAGTCCCGTAACAGGCCACGAGAGTACAATGCTCCGGCCGCCTGATTTTCCCCTTGCTGCTTCGACTGCTAGAGTCATTTGCACCAAGGTACCCATTGATAAATTAATTAAAGGCTGGGTAGGCCTAGGGGCGGACAGGGAGGCCGAATTCAACTCAAGAACGAAGACACCAGAAGAAAAGATCTTTAGCGCTTGCTCGGGATTTGAACTCAGGTGCTCTAGCATATGAGTCCAGTGATCTACCACTGAGCTAACATCGCCCCATATATATATATATATATATATATATATATATATATATATATATATATATATATGTATATGTCTGTTCGCTCTCTAGGTCCCAGACAAATGGTCCGATTTTGATGAAATTTGGTACAAAAATCTTTCGTCTAAGTTGAAAGGTCAAGTTTGTTATCCGTATATGTAACCGTTTTCGAGAAACATTGAAACACCTACCTTTGCAAACTAATTTTCAATTTGGGTATTCAGAAACGATTAATACAGCTGGAACATGTTTCAGACATTTGATATTCATCTAATCTATGATAGGTAAATTTTCGTTCCGATTGGAGTTAAGGAAGTACTAGAAATACAATATTTCATTAACAGTCATGACAAGTTTTGGGATTTTCGTATATTTTCTAATATATCTCGAAAACGGTTGGGAAATCGTCGTAAAGGGAATGTAACCATTCGAAAGCTTACTAAATGTCCTACAAAAAAGATTGTGATGTTATTTTCGATGCGGCGATATCAATCGGAGAAATAAGGACTTCAAAATTCACAATTGTTTGATTTGCTCTTTGGAACTGGTTTATGTATTTGTTTACCTTAAGTTTTAACTGGTTGTTTCCCATTTTAATTGCATTTAACAGTGAAACGAGTATTTGACTAGAACAAGGTACGAAAATGGGAAACATTGTTATAGTGTGTCCAAGAGCGAACGTTGAGAAGGTGGGGAAGTCAGTTTCATGTTGTGGCGTCTTTATATATTTTCTCTTCGAGATTTTATTTTATACTTTTCACGAAATAGCAAACCCCACAAATTAAATAAGATGACGGAATTCCTGCGAGTTGGACTTTTTGGCTTCTCATAAGTTCATAAATCCGTGTGTCCGGGTTGCCAAAATACTGCCACGGGTATGTAATGTAACCAGTTTATTAGATTTCGCTCTACATGTTTAATGGCATCCATGCTACCTACTTATGAGCCACTATTACTCTGGATGTTTTGTCCGTTCGTCATCATAAATATTTGATTGGGTCAGAAAAACAGAATATATTTTTTTTGTATATACATTGCTTCTCAAAGGAACTCACTGGTCACCCAAAAAAAAAAATGTAAGGAACACAAACAAATCTCCTTCTCTTGTATTTCCTGAATACGCCCAGTACAGCTGAAGTGTAGTAAAAAAGACGTCGACCCGGGACGTCGACAGAAAGGAATATCGAGACTATAAGTCAGAGGGTCTTGGACTATCCTTCAGAGCGTTGGGCGCCCCAAGTGGAGAGGGTCCTGTAACAAATGTCCCCACTCCAGGACCACCCACTGGCCACTCAATCCACTGGCCGCAGAGTGCACGCCTAGGGGGTCTATACACTTTTATACCACACTCTCTCCCCCGTCTTCCTGAGGTCCGTAACATTTTATCTCGGTGGGATCTATTTGTTTTCAGCACTAAGAAAACATGGAATTTTCCTTTTGAATATTCAGTTTTTCTTGAGGGTTTTCTCCAATTTGTTTGCGCTGCTGCAGAAAGGAAATGGATTGCCTTGAAATAATAAAAATAAAGGCGATCGCCTCCCAAGGATGAAGAAAACCTTATAAGCTCTAAAAATATAATGTACCATACCATCAGCCTCCTGGATCAACCAAGTGCTAGGATATGACCTAGTTGTGTTTTAGCACACTTTACATATCAATGTTGTGTCTGCTGGTACAAACAATTATTTCCATATTTAATTTGTACTTATTTAAATAATAAACGATGATAGCCAGCACATTGATCAACTTATTATATACCTAATGCATACACATTTATACAATAATATTTAATAATGAAAAAATAACAACAGCCATTTGGTGAATTTGATTTTTTGGCAATTAAGTCGGGTTCGATTCCCACCGGTGGCAGGAATTTTCTAATCTCAGGGCTCGTTGAGAAAATGCCTCGCTGCCCCTTGGATATCGGCAATAATACCCCAGATGTTGATGCGCCTTAAAAATAAATAAGTAAATAGTAATAGTCGTTAAATAATTAAATTTGTCTTCCAAAAGATACTTATCGAAAACTTATTTTTAGCGCATTTTTCCCTCTCTCTAAGGGAAGAAAATCAGAATCCTAAGAACAAAAAATTAATGGAGAAATTTAAATTTGTGAGTTTATAAATAAAAAAATGGACCGAATTTAATACATTTTGCACAAAAAGACTCTTTCTTATTTAACCCCTTCACTAGAACATGTCAGAGCACAAACGTTCTGAGATGACACAGGCATTGCAAGGGTTCCGGATATTATTACCTCACCTGGAAAACCTAAGGATATGCCATACATCACGGTTTGACTGGGACTGTCCCGGTATTTTGCAATTGTTTCGGTGTCCCGCCCGATTTTATCAATGTCCCGGAAAAGGCTGTAAGATGTAAAAAGTAATGAATTCATGTTTATTAGAATCTTTTTTAAATCGGTTACTTTTCTACAATCAACATTTTTACTACTGCTCACAGTGTCGAAGAAATCAGAAGTAATCTAACTGTAAAACGCTGGAACTACCTGAACAGCGCGCTGCCAGCTGCCAGACACTACTATTTGGCTGAGAGATTTTTTAAGAAAATCAAGTAGCAAAAAAAGTTCCGTTCTTATTTTTAAGGTTTGGGTAGACTAACAGTTTAGGATTCCCCCTTCCCGTTAGTTGCTAGGCTTAAAACTCACCATTTTGCTTATAATTTGTACTGTATTTATTCCCAACCCCCCCCCCCTGGTATGCCCATCCCATATTAATGTGTCTCGGTTTAACTCTCCAAAAATATGGCAAGCCTATCTGACGGGGACAGGCAGAAAAGAAACGCAATTAAAACACTATGAGGGACAGTTAATTTCTAGTAATTCAAGGTCTGCCATCATAGTTGAAATTAACCTCAATTAGAAATAAAACTATGAAATAGATAATGTACGGTAACAGCTGTTCTTTATCGTCCTAGCAACACATGCTACCTAGGCTTGCCTTCTCTAACCAACTCAAACTTTAAACCCCCCTAAAAATACTTAAAAATTCGAATATCAAAAAATCCTTTCTTAGTGAGTGCCTACGTTATATAGGGAGTGTCCATGCAAAATTTTAAAATTTTCTGTCGAGCGGTTTGGGCTGGGCGTTGATAGATGAGTGAGTGAGTGAGTGGTATTTGACAAATATATAGTAGATAATCCAAAAATTGGTTACATGGTACAAATAGTACTCATTAAATACCTCATATATATCTTAACCTTTACTTAGATAATTGAACTAATCCAAGTCAGAAATACACTAGCACAATATTTTTCAAGCCATTGAACAGAAAAACTTTAATCAGCTGCTTGAAGTTTCTGGTTTCCAGTTTTCCTAAAACCATTTACGTTTATGCCCGTTGTAAGAAGAGTACTTACTCAAGCGGACCGCAAGACACCGCCTACTTATAGATAGCAGTCCACAGCGGAGTACAAATGAAAGTGTTAAGCGCCGGGGAGGAGGACATTAAAGGCTTCTCTTGTTGAAAAGTTTAATTAACCCCCGTAGGCTGCCTTTAATTTTTTAGCCTTTAGCCTTTAGGTCGTGGTCTTTACCTCACTTTTCCACTTCATTTCCCTTAGACGGCTCTTTATTACCTCTTAGACCTTATTTTTCTCTTTCCACCTCGCAGCCTCTTCCCCACCTCGTTGTCGCGTATCGATTCTTATTTCATTAAAGCGAGTTACTTATCTTGAAATTTGAGTAGCAATATATTATTTTAGTGATTAAGTTTTGCTAATTGTAATTGAGAGAGGTTATAAAAAATAACATAAGCTCTTTTGTTGAGATTTTATTTTATTTTATTTTTTATGAAAGAGCAAAATCTCCTTCTGTTCCTTAACACTAGGTATATGAACGGGACTGTGCTAAGATGACGCAGTTTTAGCGAGTCGGATTTTTTTTTTTTGTAGAATCACTCAGTTGAACATTCTGAGGTCCTAAGCCCCTCAGCAACGCTCTGTATTATGTTACAAATCGCATCCTCCATAATGACCTAAATATCCCTTTTGTCCAATGTTTAATCTCTACCCGCTCTACATCTTTGCATCAGCCCAATTCCTATCCTGCACCAATCATCCTTCTTTTTCACCAAGACTTCTCAATCAAAATTGGCTACGAGATTTACTGAGGCAACGAAGTGTAGATGAATGGAGTGAACTATAGTCACTATGATTGTTTTAATTAAGAGTAATGTATTAAGAATTAACATCACTGCAGAGAGACTAAAAGTGTCCTTTTTAATTTAAGAGTTGATGTTATTTGGGCGGAATGAATATCCATAGCTGGAGAGGATGTTCGGAGAAATCTGAAGGAATTCCGCAGGGTTCAGTGTTGGCACCCTTTTTATTTACTGCCCTCCATAAAACCCCATCATGCTTGCAGGCTTCTAAATTAATCTCTGGATCTCATAGCGTACTTTAACGGAGTAAATTACTACTGTCGGTTCAGGGTTCCTATTAACAATTTATTTATTTATAGACTAGTGAGACTGCAGCATTTTAGCAACTAAAAATAATTAATAATATTTGTCAATACCACATTCATGGACGACAAAAAAGGGACTACATAGAGGAGGATAGGGCAATCAGTAACTTTAATTGTAGACTATTAATATTAAATATATGTTGTGACAGATATCTTAGTTTTAAAATTATGTAAATAAAAACAATACATTATTGAATATATTGTTTGGAAAAAATTATAATAAACAAGAAAGTATTTAATTACAGACATGCGTATACCCACACAGTGTGCAAACAAATACTTACATTAACTAATATACGTACATATACACCCGTAAACATATAAATAATTTTTCTTCAAATAGACCAACATTTTCTAAGTACTGAAAAACAAAATTTGCTTTTTTTCTGCTAACAACTCAGTTAGATTTGCTGGTAGAAAAAATTAGTTGTCTAAAGCAATCCTTTAGTAAGTGTTTCTTTAACCCTAGAACGCTCATCTTCGTCAAAATGACGAACACCTCTGTGATTTTCAGTCGCCCCTCTCCTCCCGGTCTTCTTTTTTCCACAACACCCAGCTATCCTACCTGTGGTCAATACTTAACGAGACACCGAAAGAATTACATCACTAGTACCAGCCGTTCGGTAATTACATTAAATTATGTCAAAGAAAGTACGCTAAAATTGCGATTCTTTGGAGATTGAGGAATATCTTTGTGCCCGTCTGTTAGACTACGATTGATAAGATTATTTATTATTTTATTTTTTACGTTGTATGCGATTTGTTTTTATACCTAATATTTTTTAATTCAAACAAGAAAATCCGCGAATAAACTAATTTTGGAATTTTATACTTTAAAATAAATTTATATTAGTCAATTTTGAAGAATGTATAGTATGAAAGAATATCTTATATTAAAGATCGAGAAGTTGAGTTTTTACTTATTTATATATTTTTTTAAAATATGTTCGTCAGAATGACGAATAGTTGGTAGAATGGGGTTAGCCAAGGAAGGTTGGCGTTCTAGGGTTAACTAAGAGATACCTACTAACGTGTTACATACAGGCCAATTGTGCGTATATTAAAAAAAACAAAAAAACATTGCAACAAATATTTATCCTCCGTGCCGCCTTGGTTGAGAGAGGACTCGAGGATTTTGATGAGCGGATGGTTTATTGTGGATAATGTATTTCGTTACAAAGATTGAGGTTAATCACGTAGAAGGAGATAGTTCTTAGGAGTTTGTATTAAAAAGATTCAATGTGATGTTCAGAGAACATCGATTTTTTCAAATACTTCTAATGACCTGTTGCACGTCGCACGTCAGAAGAAAATTATTTAAAAAGAAAATAGAACCATGAAGAGGTTATCTAGCAGAAAACATCATTTATGAAAGACAAAAGGATTTTTCAGATCTCATGATTCTTAAAGGATGGCCAAATCAGGAATTCTCTCGCCTTTTTCCCGAGGAAATCCTTTGCTTAGAATGTATGAAATAGAAGAAAGGGAAAAAGCGTTGTGATAATTCTCTACAAAGGGTGACGAGTACTCTAAGGAAGAGAGAGATCTTGAGGAAAGGTGCTGAAGGATGTTTGGAACTGTTTCAGAGCCAATGGTCTGGAAGGAAAGCAGTTGAATACATTTCACTCCTTTTATACGCCCTCCGTTACCAAGGGTTCTTTGATTTTTTTTTTTACAAGTGTTTTTCTTAGCCCTTGTTGCAAATAAAAGTTCGTTTCTTCTTTATGAGATGAATAGCAATTCCTAATTCCCTATTCCTGCAACACGTTGTTCTATGTTCGAATGAAGAATTCCAAGTAATTTTTGTTTGTGGGACACGTGTTGAATCAAAAGTTAGAAATCATTGTAAAATAGTTTCCGTCGTTCTTAAATATTAATTTCTCATTTGCATTCCTAAAACCAAGTATTAATTCCAGAATATCCAGTAGAAAAGGTAGTAGATTGCCAAAAATGTCCATAAATATGCCATTAGACGCAGTATCTTATGTAATTAATGCATGTTAGTAAGTTTAATATTATTATTGTTAAAACCGCTATATGAACAAAATTGCTTCAATTTCTATTTGATTAATAAATTAGTTCTTTAGTTTCAAATATAAATATTATACAGCGAAAAAGGACAATATGTTGGAGGGCAAAAAAAGTATTTTTTGGAAATGTGCAAGTACCTGGTATAATAATAATAAAAATTTTTGATATTTTACTAATAAAATATAAAATTCCCGTCCTAAAATTCTTAGTTAATAATAATAGACGTTAAAATTTAATTAAATTATAAAATATGTATTTTAATAAAATATGTATATGTTTATATATTTTTATAGGATATTTATATTATATATATATCGTTATTTCTGTAAAAAATATAATAAAAGGGTTTTAGGTAAAATAATAAAAAAAGGAAACAAATGTTTTCTTATGTAATATTTAAAATATGTTAGAATATTAACAGTCTGTACTATTCTGTGTAATCAAGCCATGTAAATCGATGTAAGTCCAGAATGAAATTAAGGGGGTCTATGCCTGAATTCTCCTATTCTTTTCCATATTAGTCATAAACCGGATGATGAACCTATCATCAATAATAAACAGCTCAGGACCTGAGGATTCATCTAGTATGATAGGAACTGTAAAATATCTAGTTTTTGCTAAAAGATACGTTCAACATTGAATCCTCTTTCCTCAAAAAATTACTTGAGTTTGTTACTTAGACCTCTGGGGTCCTCATAAGTTTTTCTATTGTTTACATGTGTAATTGTTTCTAGTGAAAGGAATATTTATCTTTGTTAGCACGTTCGTACATAAAGAGTAAATCACCCTGCTGTGTACTGTATATAAATAAATAAATAACTTTACTACATTCAACTCAAGAGGTACTTAGTAACATTCAACTAAGTAACATAATAAATAAATGATGCTAAATGATAAATTCATATGAGATATATATGTTGTTCAGTTCAAGCTCTTATCAGTGGGACGTCAGAACACCCCACGTGGGGAAAAACGCATCTGTGTCACCAAGAAGAAAGCGCGGGAAAGGTTTGGGCGGGAAGAAGTGTAATTTGTGCTTCTGTAGCAGATGTCTGACACCAAGAGTGCCCTCTCATATTGCTTTTCTTCCGAACAATGTTATCCACACTCTCATTAAAGCAGGCCATTAGACCTAGCTCCGTACACAGAACACGTGATAGCTTCCGAGCACTTGAGTGAAAAGTTTTAAGTTACACCCCGGAGTCTGGTCCGGGGAGGCGATATCCAGAGAGGAATCCCCAAGTCGACAAATTGTTTTAGCCTTGCCCCCCCCACCCTCGACATCTATTTGGAAAGTTTTACTGACTCAGTTTTTTTTTTTTTTTTTTTTTTGTTTCTTTCTCGTTTTCCCTCAGTTTCTTCTGCCCGTCTTTTTGGTCTTACCCTCATTAATTTCAATATTAGCTTGTTTACTTCAGCTTTGATGTACTTGAAGCTTTATTAAGAGAATTGTCTAGAGTGACTCTAATTTATCAAGTGATTTAAAAGTCAAGTTTTATTACAAGTGCAATCATTTCGAGTTGAAGTGTTCTTCAGGGGTAATTTAACTTTTTTTTCTAAATGATATAGTTCTTTAATTTTAAAGTAATCAAATGTAAATATCCAGAACTTCTATATAAGTTATTAAATAAATTACTAATATAAATAAAAGTAAAGTATTTTCAGAAGGCAGTCTTGAGTAATATAAAGTAATGCAAGATGAAATACCTAATCATGAGCATGTATTTTACTAATACCAAATCATTCGTTTAGTGATATTTGTGATTGAATTAATATTAGGATTTTCTGCAGAAAGACATTGGCTACAATTAACATGAAAGGTTTATTCGAGTATTTTAACGGCCGTTCAAGATTTTTTTCAAACAGTCGGAATACGAGGGATTAAAGAATGCTCATCGAAAAGCTACCAGATATATTAACGAGAATCCAAGTCGTAGATGCGCATATCATCTATTCGGCAGAATTAAAGAACTAAATTAAATTAAATAAGATTCAATTTTTCGGGGAAAAATGGCGGTGTTGTGTCTGAGGAACGGAAACCCTTGAATTACCTTTAAATTAGCATCGTGTTCACTCGTCATAGGAACTTACCTTGGAAAATCCTATTTATTGCCAACATAAAAAAATGTCTTCATATAAACGCTTTTGGGTATCATTTTTTATTAGTTAGGGAAGAATTTTAGCCCATAAAAAAAGAATGGTACAAAAAAGTTACAAGGTAGTATTAATACTTAAGCGTTAAGCATTTGAAAACTCCATCAAAATAAAAAGAAAATAAGCACAGTTCTTTCTCATGTCGAAGGATCCATCTCTAATATACAGCTCGTGCAATGATCATCTTACATTGAAACGTATTTTGTCGAAATACAGATTTAACTATAACAGCAACCTCAGGAAAATTTAATTAATCCCAATTAATTAATGTTTAACTTCTTTTCTCATCTTTTCTAGGAAAACTGGGGATATATATAAACTAGTATGTTTTAAATTCAGTTACAATGTATTGTGTTTATGGGTATATATATATATATATATATATATATATATATATATATATATATATAAATGCATGTGTGTGTGTGTGTGTGTGTGTGTGTGTGTGCAAATATGTGTACGTTTATATATGCATCTTATTATTTTAATTCTACAAGTTAAATATTAAGAAGTTTTTGGTAAAAAAATAAAATATATAAAAAATATTTTATTTCTTGATTTAAAGGTTTTTGCATAATTTTAATTATACTATATTAATAGTTTTGTATATATTTATTGAGCATATTTATGTAAACATTGTGTAAATTTGATACTTAAAAAAATGTTTTATGTTTATTTATTTTCATCGAATCTTTAATTAGATCATTAGATAGATATAAGGTTGTCATATTTATTTATTATATAAGGGTAGCTCCTTGCAGTGGCAAAACCGTTTTATCAAAATTAAAATAGATAAAAAAATCAAAAATCATAAAAAGGTTCTCCAACAGGATAAGAATTTGCAGCCATAATGTATCGACATGTGAATTTCTATGTGGATTACTGTTGTACTGACAAATAATATGGGCTAAAAAAATAATAAGTGATTCGGGTTTTTTGTTGATCATTGTATTTTGTAAAATAAATATGAAAAGATTTTAATGTCTTTATCTGCTTAAGGAGAATTACTGAATGGAACTTCTGTAGATAAAGTTTTTCCTAGGTACTGGTTTTTCTTTTAGTGCATCTTAGCCCCTTCATCTCCCCCCCCCCTCTCCTACTAAAAGTTTTTCACTTACGAAATTTTCTTTTGGAAGACAAGCCTTGAGGATGCTCTGGGCAAGTTTCTTGTTTAGAACAAGGCTTTCTACTCGACTCTACTGGAGGCTTGGCTGATTCCCGTCAGGATTGTCTGGGCTCTCCGTTATGTCTGAGTGGGGTTCGCCGAGAGAACGGAACACAAAACAGTTCTCTCAGGGATTGTGAGGGAAATTGAGGGGCGAGAGGGGGAAGGGGGATCACTATCTTGATGAGGCTAGGCAGGAATTTATTTTGATTGCGGAGGAGCAAGACCGTTCCGCGAGATAGAGGCAACTGGAGTGAGTCGGTTTTTGGAGCGGAGATTCTCAGGGTTATGGGCACTGCTCCAGGAGAGGAGAGAGAGAAAATGGAGGAAAAAGAGAGAGGGAAAATTGTTGGAGAGAGGAGATTTCTCTAGAATCGTCCAACGAGCGAAGGGTGGGGTGCAGAAATGGATCCCATCTTTATGAGAGGAGGGTCAGCACGGAGTTGAGACATAAGTCTCTTCATTGTAGAATATACATCAGTGAAGCTACAGTGATTAAGTTGTAGACTTAGGCAACGAAAACTCAAACTAAATGAATAAATCTTGATTCTACATAGATGACAAATCGTATTTATTTTGGGCTCTATTTCTCGCTAAAAGAATTGTTTATTTTTTTTGTATTGCGGGTGTTTTTAGTTTTTATTTGGAAGTAGGCAGTGTAAGTAATGCCGTAAAATGGGATCACATTAGAACAGTTTAGTAAAATTGGTAAAAACCTATACTGCTAAGATGTTTTAATTTAATTAATCCACTCTCACCCATATTATTTAATTGTATTCTAGAGGAGGTGTTTTGGAAGATCGAGTGGGATCAAGTCGGGATAAAAATTAACGGAGTTTATCTCTCGAATCTGAGGTTTGTAGACGATGTTGTCCTCTTTAGCGAATCATCTGGCCAGCTTCAAGAAATGATAAAAGAACTCAGTACCAGAGGAATAGAAGCAGGTCTTACAATGAGTAAAGAGAAGGCATTTCTAATGACAAATGCACAACAAACCAAAGATATTCCCCTTGATGGGATCAAACTGAAATGGGCTGACAGCACAGTTTACCTCGGAAAACTAGTTTCGTTTGAAGATGGAAATCTAAAAGAAGTCCAAATAGCCATTAGTTAGAAGAAATACTGGGCACTCAAATTTATTTTTAAGAGCTGTATTAGTATAGAACTAAAAGCCCGTGTGATGTGAACTCCTGTATCCTACCATGTATGATTTTTGGCTCGCAGACATGGACTTTGACAAAAAAAAAAAAAAAAAAAAAAAAAAAAAAAAAAAGAATCTGCTTAGGGTAACCCAGTATGCAATAGAAAGGAGTATGCTCGGAATTCGAAAGTCTAAAAAAATATGAAATAGTGAAATCCGTAGCAAGACTGGTGTGGAATATGTCTTAGTTGCGGCACTTAAGCAGAAATGGACATGGGCAGGACATCTGGCACGTTTGGGCTGGGTTGGGTTGGTAGTTTAAGGGCAGAAAACTGCTTGGTCATCTCCGCCCTTGTTGTGTTTAATTGTGCAAGATTAATGTTAGGATGGAGAGTGTTTTCAGTATTATGTGTTTGAGATAGAGTTGTGTTACTAAAGTTGTATTTGGGAGAATCTAAGTTTGGAAAAAAAGAGAAATTATTGTTGTTATAAAATTGCATGGATATAAGAACCAGATTCACACAGACATAAATATATTTGCACTTATATAAATATAGTATACATATATATGTATAGTGCACAGTACATATATAAATACAGTACAAATAATAAAAAATATATATAATGTAAACATATATTTTGTTTTATTTTATTTTTTTTTTGTTATTTTGTTTTTTTATTTTGATATTTTTTAAAAATATTTTCTTCTTCTTTTTCCCTTTTTTTTCCCTTCTTTTGTTTTAACTTTTTTTTTTGTATATATATTTTTATTCATTTGTTTTTTCTCATTTATTTATTTTGATATATACTAGTGATTACACTGTACAACTAACAACTTTCTTATATTATACATATTATATTGGCACGTTTGGAAGAAGCAAGATGGGAAAGAAGAACTACCGTCTGAATACCATTGGATTGTACAATGAGAAGAGGAAGACCATTCCAGAGATGGAGGGACGATATGGACAAGTTTTGTGGCACGCTTTGGTGGAGGTCTGCACATGGCAGAACCTTATCGAAAAATCTAGGAGAGGCCTTTGTCCAGAGATGGAGTTTAGTAGATGTTTATTTGTTTCTATTATTTATATTATATAACGCTTGAAAGAAGAAGAATTATTGATTTATCTATTGATAACATATTGATTATTATTATTAATACCAAAGGGTCGAACATTGCCCAAAGAGTGCTAACAGACAAATATATAAGCATATACAGGGTGTCCCGCATTGAGATGTCAAAACTTTAAGGGTTTATTCTGCACCTCATTTGTAGTTCAGGGACGCAGAAATCAGCGTCTTATCTCAACATGTAGCAGAGCTATTCAAACATTTATCTATTTTCAAAGCTATTGGGTTTTTTGATGAAAACTGCGTTTTCCGGATTTCTGATTTATGTATCGTAAATGACGACCACAGTTATAGAATCTATGTTAAATTTCCCATAACAATAAATCGTATATAAATATCACAGGAATTAATTTCGCAAAACTTGGGGTATTTCATTTAATTTTTATTGAAAGATGGTCAACAGAAAAAAAGGTAAAACACAGAACGACGGGCCAATAAAGCCGTTCCAATTGTGGTGCCAATCAGCTGTGAAATCTCTCGGGCATCATGGAAGAACGCTCGTGGAGAATAAAAACTAGATTAGTAACCGAAGCATCGTCCATCGTCATCGACCATCGGTGGTATCCCCGACCACAAAGACTTCCCCGTAATCAAGGAGAAGCAAAAAAAACACACTCCACACCTCACATCAAAGGAACAAGCCGCAACAACTCCCATTCTCTCTCTAATCAATAGTGCTGCCAATTTTTTATTTTTTTATTTTTTTTTTGTGGTACGTATGTGTTTTTTCTTTTTGTCTTGTACTTTTTCCATTATACACAATTTCATTTGAAGGCCCATCAGAGTAATGAATCGATTTGATTCCCCCTTAATCTCTCCGTCGCCCCAAGCTGAAGATATTTTCATCATGATTCATTTTCGTTTTTGATATATTATTTTTCAAATCCATTAACATGAATGAAATAAATATACCTTGATATTTTAAATCAGAGTACTTATATTCAATCTGTCTAATATAAGTAATATTCTGACTATTGGAAGTAGTAGTGTGGCTAGCATGTGGGATTTTGCGATTGGGGCTCGAGTTTCGCTTGTGACAGGTTGATTTTTTCAGCGAAGAGTTGTCTAGAAAAAGGCCCTTACGAATAAAGGCAAATTTTAGATGATCTGGAAGTAAAAGTGCCGAAAAACATAAGAAGAAAATTAACATGTTTATTAGGTTGTGTAAACAAAACTGAAAAGCTTATAATCATTTATTATTTTCACGTTTTAATCTAAAATTTACAATCTTTCATTTTTTCGGATGTTTACCCATCGTGGGCTTATAAGTGCAACACATTAAGTATATTTTTTCGTTTTTAGCAGTTTCATTTTTCTGGGGTCAAGTATTTTGAGCCTGGTGAAACTCATTTTCATATTGTTGATTAATAAGAAAAGTATTTTAACCAAATGAGGCCACGACTTATTTTTACCTACTTAGTTTTACTCTCATGCCCACGCTATGTAATATATATATATATACATATATATATATATATATATATATATATATATATATATATATATATATATATATATATATATTAAAATGATAAAACACCGGAAATTAAACAACGTTCCCATTTATTGCAGGTTCGATGGCGAAAATTAGATTAAATAAGGTTAAAATAGTCGAAATTGAGAAGATAATTAAGAAAACTATACTTTTAAATGAAATGAGATTTTACTGCCAAAGTTAAAGACTTCATAAAGGAGAATAAGACAAAAATGGACTTCGTAATAATAACAATATAAGGGTGTCCCCGTGGTCTAGTGGCTAATGCATGAGTCTCACATGCGGTAGATGGTGGGCTCGAGTCCCACCGGCTGCAGGAATTTTCTCACCTCATGGCGCTGTCGATTTTATATCGTGAAACTCTTAGTAAATAAACAAATACTGGGAATGGGGCTGAATCGCGGTGTTTAACCCTGGAACACTAACCCTAATTCGTCCTACACTAACCTGTGTATCAATTTGACGTATACCCAGAAAAATGACTCAGAACTTGATTATCAGGGATAATGGAGAAATCTGTTGTTTAAAAAAATGAATATTTGTCAATATTTAATACATAGAAATACAAATTAAAAACATAAAACATAGAGCAACAAAATACATCTCAAATAAAATATTTTTTATGAACTAAGTAATCTTATTTTATTTATTTTTAAAGGTTTTATGACACATTTTTACCGATCAAAAATATTTGGGGGGGGGGGGGGGCTGCGCCCCCCCTTATATACGCCCATGGCCTTTCTCAAGATATAATAACTGGAATAATAATAATAATAATACATAATATAATATCCCAATAGCTTCTCGACTTTTAAAATAATTACTGCGTTTGCAATGTGTAATTTGCAATCATTTACATTATTAATTAATGGTGTAATTATATTTTAGGTGCTCGTTACTAACTCTGTGTCAAATTGATGCAATTTATAATGAGTCTTTATTAATATCTATACGTCAGATGCTCATATTACTAACAGAGCAAGAAAATGACGTAGAAACATTTACGTGTATTACTAACCTCTACGTCAATTTGATGCACTGTCGTCTGGGGAAATCAAGGTCAAAACTATCTAATTGGTCTCTGAGAGGTGAAATCATGCTGGATGGGAGCAGGAGGAATTGCTCCAGGAATAGGTGGGGGGGGGAGACCGGCTCTACCCCCATTTAACGGAAGAAAATGACAATTGATTACATACATATGGTTATCACAGGTTAGTGTTCCAGGGTTAATGGCAACAACAACAATGTGAGATATACCCGGTGTGCGTTTCTGGTTGAGTTGTGACCTAGGGAGGAAGAACTGATCGATGTAAAGTCGCCACACCATTGGTGTTACATGGATTCTTGCTAGCGAAGAAGAGTTCTAGGGTCAGGTGGGAGGAGAGGATATGGAAGTATTGAGATACAGATAAGGTGAAATCTCCCAGAGGACTGACCTCGGGTGAGCATCAGTCGGCAATAATGGTTACCAAGGCACTTCTATTGTGGCCAGCATATTTAGGCCATCCTGCAATAAATAAACAACCAGAGACTTGAATCAAGCAATGCATAACATCCTTTAGGAAAAAAAGACATTTCAATCCACAAAATAGACAACCGGACAGAAATGCGAATTGATGAATCAGTTTCCGAGAATCGGACTTCTTAATTAAATTGTCTCGAAAGTTCTACTGAACATACTAATTGCAAAACCAATAAGCCGCCAGCAGACAGAAGGTTAGTTCCACAGCTAACCGGAATAGTTTTAGCTTAATGATCGGTAAATGATTTCGGAATCTCGTACAACTAATCATTTGAGTTAGTTACTCTGGAATAGGTGAACATTAAACCTAGGCTCTCCACCAAGTTTATAGATTTCCCAAGAGTGGTTAGGACAGATTAAATTCCTTCCTTCACATCGTGTAATCATCTTGTATTCCAGCATCGTTATCAACAAACGTTTATTTTGTCGGAAATTATTAATAAAATGTTCTTTATTCGAATTGATCAGTTCATATATCTCTACCCCGAAGGTAAAAGACACCATGTCGCATATTTGTAATTATTCAGAAGCGCCAATTTTCCATAACATTGTACTATTACATTTTAGCATAAATATGCTTTAGCGATGACTACAGCGATGAACGTTACTGGCATTCGCGCATGCGGTGGCCAAGTACGAAAAAGACGACTGTACGTTACACAGTACATTATATAGGTTTGTCGGGTGGAGCTAAATCATATGTATGTTCCTGATTTTGAACAGAAGGCTCTAAACGATTTTTTTTTTTTTTTTTTTGTTAGTACTTATAGCAACAGTTTAAATAGAATGTTTTTCATTGTTACTGTAATTGATAGTTAATTTGAGGTATTGATCATAGTCAAACAAAACCAAGTCCTTCACATGTTGTCTTTTACCCCTAATGAAAACGAACATGATTTTATTTTTCACTGTCTGATATATTTGTTATTTATGGGAACAGGACTTAGTTCCCTATACCATTATAAGGAAGAAAAAGTCCACATTAAGAAAATACTGTTAAGTAAATTAAATAAAAAAATGAACACGGTGTCCTTTATCTCCGGGGTACAGATATTAACAATTAATTTAATTCACCATGGCAGACGGTCAATAATTTAAAAAACAAACACACACGAGGATAGAAATCCGTTTTTTCTTCTATTAATTTTCATATTTTTCATGATATAAAGGATTTTTTGAAAGCTTTGTTACATTTTAATCAAGTATCTTAATTTCACAACTGTAAGGTTTTCTTTAAATTAAAATAATAATTTAAAAAAATAACTTCATCCACTGACGGACAAGTCTGGCTCCATGAATATAATTCATCATAGTATTTTATAATTTTATTACACTTTGACATATTATGAAAGAACAAGGTTCTTTCTACTTTATTACACTGCATTTAATCTAGCTATTGTGTTCCTTTGAGGAAAATTTACAATTTATTATTTAGAAAGCCATAGAATATTTTTATTTTATTTATTTACATTTGCGGGAATGTTAATTATTTTGTGAGCCACCCACAATAATTCGTTTATCAAGGTTGCTCCAAATTAACGAAATGTCAGGTAACTTTCTTTGTACTGTTCATGTATTATTAGTCTCTCTGTCATTCGCTTTTAAATATAAGGGGAAATGTTTAAAAAAAAAGAGGAGAGATTTAAAACAAACAATTAAAATGGAAGCATATTTTTTTAATTATTTGATTTATTTAAATTGTTTTCTTAATAATATTTTATGTATAAACGCACAGTTTTTTATACATGTTGTAGTGTTTAGAGTGGTGTAATTTGTAATTTATGTATGAGCTACCTGCATGTGTAGTTCCTTCTAGAAGAGTTACTTTGTCGGTTGTTTTTTCAATGTATATTTTCCATTATTTCATGCATCAGATTCTGGTTTTTATTTCTCATCTGTCTAGCTTAGTTTATGCTATTGTATATATATATATATATATATATATATATATATATATATATATATATATATAAACACACACACACACACACACACACACATATATATATATATATATATATATATATATATATATATATATATATATATATCGTTGGTTTCATCTCCGACTTCTACAGCCTTCGTTCTTGCTTCTTTAGTGGTTAGTAATGGTCTAAGATCCCGATACACCTTGAGCTTCATCGAGCTGATTAATGGATGAAAATGATTTTATATCAAATTAATTATGTCAATAAAGATATAAAGATACTGCAAATGGGTTGTCTAAAAAAAAATCAGTCCAGAATATGATTAATTTACAATTTAATATTTTTTTTTTCAAAATTGCATCGGGTTGATTAATACACAAATTCCATGCCAATCGAAAGTATGAAGCCTATAGAATATGCAAACGATAGGTTGTCTATTTTTATCCTGTCACATCCATGGGTTGTCGGGTGTAAACAGGCAACTCGAAATGAGTAACCTGCATCGGTCTGATTCATGAATTAAAGTTAGGTTAAAATAAAGATCATTTCATTACAAAAACGGTGGTATAGGGTTGTCTGCGAAAAATCAGTCCAGAATTCCGGTTGTCGAGCTTTAAAGAGTGAAATATTGCTGCGAGGGAATACGTGCGACAGTGAAGTAATAGTCATATATATATATATATATATATATATATATATATATATATATAATTCTGATTTCTAAGTCAAACCCAATAAAGGTGCTTTATCATGAACGAGCCATTCTGAACAAATTCTTTAAATTCCCACGATGATGGTGATGTCCCATCCTTCCCACACTACATAACGTTTATTACACAAGCCCATCTACCAAATATTAACTCACTCTGAATAAAAATGGATGGTTGTCCAGCTGATAATGGAAGAGTGGTGACGGAATGGCTGAAGAGTGAATTCCCTAACCGTTGTATCGGCCACTATGGACCAGTTCGTTTATCTCCTGATCTGAATCTCCTAGATTTCCATGTATTTGGAAGATTGAAGAGCAGAGAGTACTCAGAGCCCGTGACGACGAAGGAGGAACTCATCAACAGGATCCAGGAGCAGTGCCAGCTCATGAGAACTCAAAGACAAGACGTCCTCCGTAATACATGGATTGAGTTAGACGTTAAGCTTATATTCGTAGACATTTTGAAAATCCAATGAAAAAATAGTAAATAGCCCACAGTAATAACCATTTTTCACTCACCCATATATTTCTATCCATTTTTTCTAGGAAAACTAGGTAACATACTAAAGCAACTTTTGAGGGGGGCCTTTCATTTCAATGTTTTTTTTTTTCGCTTTTTATTTTTTGAGAGTTTTTCAAATTCAAATGATTGTAATGTATAACTCAGTGAACCTATTTGAAGAAGTTTTATTAAATGAAATAGAATTAATATTACAAATAAAAGAAAATAAGAACCTCAAGGCATTACCATTTAATACGTGTATTCATTGTGTTTACAATAATGATAATTCTATCCAAAATGTTTCAAAGGTCGTGAGTACAATTCCCACTATGGGGTGGTGGCTTTCCATTACAAAAAAGAAAAGGCGTCAGCCCTATCCTGCCTACAAAAAGGGTGGTAACCTATAGATAACCCGTCCCAAAATTCTTAGTTAATGATAATGGACGTTAAAATTTAAATAAATTCATCATTGATTTGGGGGGGGGGGGTGCCCCCCTACCCTTATCAGAGCAAAAACTATGTTTACGTACTTTGGGAACGGTTAGGGAATTCACTCTTCAGCCATTCCGTCGCCACTCTTCCATTATGAGCTGGGCAACCAACCATTTGAATCCAGAGTAAGTTAATATTTGGTAAATGGGCTTTTGTAATAAACGTTATGTAGTGTGGGAAGGATGGGAGATCACCTCATCGTGTGAATTTAAAGAATTTGTTCAGAATGGCTCCTTCATGCTAAAGCACATTTATTGGGTTTGACTTAGAAATCAGAAAAATATTGATTGAAATAGAACTACGAGGTACCATTTTGAAGCTTATTAAATAATGCAACTTTTGAAGCGGATGCAAACCTCTAAGTCTAATAATAGCCGAGTAAACAAATATTGAATAATTTAATAAAACACTAATATTAAACATTCTCATCTACATGGCTTTTAATATAGCTCTTAATTTACATGGTAATATTTCAATAACGGGTGTTTCTTATTGGAAATTTAATGTAGATTCTAAAAATGTCGTCGTTATTTATGATACATTGATCAAAAATCCCGAAAACACAGTTTTTCCTAAAAAACAAAAACAGTAGTTTTTAAAATCCACAAACGCTTGTGTATCTCTACTACATTTTCAGATAGAACGTTCATTTTTGTGCCAATGAACTACAAATGAAGTGCAGAATAAACCCCTAAATTTATGACACATCAATGCGGGACACCCTATAAATATATGAATATTACCTCGCTGTCGCACGTATTCCCTCGCAGCAATATTTCACTCTTTAAAGCTCGACAACCGGAATTCAGGACTGATTTTTCGCAGGCAACCCTCTACCACCGTGTTTGTGATGAAATGATCTTTATTTTAACCTAACTTTAATTCATTAATCAGACCGATGCAAGTTACTCATTTCGAGTTACCTGTTTACACCCGACAACCCATGGTTGTGACAGGATAAAAATAGACAACCCATCGTTTGCATATTCTATAGGCTTCATACTTTCGATTGGCATGGAATTTGTCTATTAATCAAAACGATGCAATTTTGAAAAACAATAAAAACTTAAATTGTAATTTAAACATATTCTGGACTGAATTTTTTTAGACAACCCATTTGCAGTATCTTTATTGACATAATTAATTTGATATAAAATCATTCATCCATTAATCAGCTCGATGAAGGTAGAGGTTTATCGGGATCTGAGACCATAAGGGAATAAATGTTTCGCGGAATTTTCGCCCTTCGTAGTACTACTTCTCAGACTATAACACTTCTATTTGGCACTATTTGGCACTTTTCAACTTATATTATGATTCCATTATATATATATATATATATATATATATATATATATATATATATATTAATTTTTACCAATGCGATATTGCTCACTTTCTTCATAAAAAATAGTTTCGCACAGACATTCTGCCTGTTAGCGCAGGTCCCAGAAGCCTTAGGCGCGCGGCTCCGAGAATGCCAAACATTATTTCATAGGTTAAAAAATCCATCTGCTGTTGGCGAGTTTTAAACCCAAATCTTTTTAGGATTCACGTGAATCTGCTGCGTTATACATCCTGACACGCAGATATCCGAGAGTCGTTTAATGTATCAAAAATAATGGTCATGCTTAAAAATATGATTCAACTCTATGATTACTATTGCTGACAAACAAATTTATATATCAATACATGTAAATTTATATATCAATACATGTAAATTTGAACGGGAATCATTTATAGTATTAGTCGGAGAGCTGGTAACAAACTTTTCATGAAGTGTTTTATGCACCCTGAAATTTTGATACAATGTACCTCTGGGGTAGATAAGAAGATAACTCTGTGTTTCCTGGACGTCCTGTGGAACACCTGCGCGTAGGGGAAAAGTGCAAAACAATATTGCCCAAAAAAAGTGTTTTATTCAGTATAATTAATGTAAACTAATTGCAAATTAAGGCAGTTTTACAAGGAATAATAAATAAGGCAGACACTTTTAAGGGGGTTAAAAAAAAATAAATCAAAATACCTAGTTTTTCTTTTTAATATTAAATGAAGTGCTTTATTCACGCTGCGGTTTAAACAGCGTCTTCAATAAACATATTTGAAAATAATTAGAAAAGGGCAGACACTTTTGTGAGGTTTAATTATCAGGAAACAAAAATAATTGTTGCCTATGATAGAGTGCAATAAACTCCGTGTTACCGTAAGAGTGAATGAAAGCACCGCGCAGTAATGGTAGTGTGAATAAAATTCTCATTTAATATTAGAATAAAAACAATTAATTTTTTTTTTTTTTTACATGTTTCCCCCCTTAAAAGTGTCTGCCTTATTCATTATTCATTGTAAAATTGTCTTAATTTTACATTAAAGATAGTTGGCTTCTGAATAAAACTATTTTTTGCACCTTTCCCCAATACGCAGTACCTGGTGTTCCATGGTAAGTCTACCCAACACATATAAACCTTCTTAGCAACCCAAGAGGTACATCATAGCAAAATTTCAAGGTGCATAAAACACTTCATGAAACTTGCGGTTACTGGCTCTCGGACTATATCTAGCAGGTAGGATTTGTAGAGATTTTTCAAATATTCACTCATAAGTTAACTCAAAATGTTACGCACTTCTGACCAAAAGTAAGAAATGACCACCATCAAGCGCCATATCCCAAAACAATATAAAGAACCGTATGGAATTTCCTCTTACTCCCCTTTCTCCGTTTCCAGGAGTTGTTCTCTGAGTAAAAAAAAAAAAAAAAAAAAAAAAGGCACCCCTAGAAGAAAAGAACGGTGTAAACACTCTTTGTAGCTTAGTGAAAAGGCTTGATATGGCTTTGTCCGAGACAGGCCGGCGACGAGGGTGGGACTACGCCCTTTAACACGTCAGCAGAAAACGACTGTTTCTGACCGCTTCCTTTTTACTCAATACCGGAACACTTTGAACTTCCTTACATTTCTTCATATTGAATCCGGAATATTATACTTCTGTTCCTGTAATATTTGAACAACACTGATATAAAACGAGATTTCTGAATGTAATAGAGGTTGGAAATTATCGCAATTACTTTTCAAAATGCGAACACTCATTTTCATGCGCGTATGGAGGAAATAATTTCCTGGAGGGCTGGGTTGCCAACTAAGCTATTATACCCAAAATAAAAAAAATAATTTATTTAAATAAATAAATTAAAAAAATTAATGAATAAAACAAAGTAATAAAAAATACATACATTTTTTATGTGTGTTTTTCTTCCTTTTTTTACGGACATTTGAATCTGGTTCTTATATCTATGAAAATTTTTAATAACAATAATTTTTTCCAAAGCAAGAATCTAACAAATAAAACTTTAGTAACACAACTCTATCTCAAACAGACAATACAGAAAACACATCCTAACATTAAACTTACACAATTTAATTATACTCTTGGGGCGGAGATGACCAAGCTGTTTTCTGCCCTTAAACGACCAACCTAACCTAACCTATACACAAAAAAAATATTTTTTCTAAAGTAAGTGATGTTATTTAATTTCTTTTTGAGGTTTTTATGACACATTTTTACCGATCAAATCAAAATATCGGGGGGGGGGGGGCTGCAGCTCAGTTCAACTTTCAGTTGTAATTGAGGAATTGGCTTTTTAAAATTCCTCATAATAGGAACTAAATTTTTTCATGCGTACTAATACCAAGGACCTCATTTTACACAACCGATGGAAAATATTCAAATTAGCACAAGCGAAATTTCGAGCAGCCACACAGCGCGACCTTCCTTTCGTGCTTATTATATCGGAGTAACTATATTGACGTTTCCCCTAAAGCAGAGCGACAAAAAAATAAGATAGAATATATCCCATTCCATATTTTCATGGCGACATATAATGTGACATTCGTTATGGCCTCTTTTGGTGCAAAAAATACCGTGTATAAATACGTAATAAGATGCCGGCGACAGATACAGATGTATACAAAGCTAGAAGCTAATTTCACGCAAGGCTTCCCTGGATTGCGAGCATGGCCTTAGAAATAAGCCCGTTTCATCTCATGGAGTATACATTTTCAGGACTCTCCAAAATTGGATTCATATGAGAAAAAGGCCTTAATAATAACTATCCCTCAACCTGTAGCAAATGCCACCTGTAGCCCCAAGGAGAAACTGTCAAAAAGAACTCTTCTTTTAATGAACCTCGTCTTATATAGACGACCTTTAAACTGTCGCAAAACATGGAGATGTTGTACACGTACATGGCAATACGAATCACTGGAGAGATAGTATGGTCAGTACTCAGCCCCGGAAAACCTTATTTTACTCTCTGCTGGTATCCATTATATCCGTTGACGTACGAATCGCCTAGGACGCCATATTCGACCCTGAAGAACGACACTAGAAGATTAATTTTTTAGAGAATGGTATATTTTTTTGGATTCAAATTGTCCAGTACATGAACCCAGCATTGTACTATTTAATCCAACCCCTCTCTAAGACGTAAATATATAGCCAACTAAAATATTATTATACATTCATTTCATATATATATTTCACATATATACACGACAGTGGCCACACGTTTAAAGTTTTATGTCAAAAAACTTGGATATTAGAATCATCAGAAGGGATGATTTTAATCGGACACAAATTACTATTACGCCATTAGAAAGAGGGTTACGTCGTAACCAGAAGTACTGGATATTATTCTCACTTCAAGAAATAAATCCCCTGTAAATATTTAGTAATAACTTTAAGAATAATTTTATTTACAGTTAATTATTTTGTTCTACCAAAAATTGTTTAAACCTTTTAGATATATTGTTTATAACTTTTGAAATGGACGGCTGTTCTTAAAGGCATTTTGGAATCCTGAAGCCAAGTTTCACGCCTTGCACCATACTTAATTTTCCACTTTTTAACATTACATCTCCATTTAACACTATCTGAATAATATATATATACTCTTTCCTGGAAAAATGAAACTGCACTTTCCCCATTACTAATAGTTCTGATAATTAATATCTCTGTATTCTAGTTGTAATTATTATTATTATTATTAGCCAATTTAAATCATACATATTTAATTATATTAATAATGTGTAACCTTATTTCCTAGATACATATCAAACAGGACACATTTATATAAGATATAATTGACGTTAAAATTTAAATAAATGTGTACTGGTTTCATATTTATCTAGGAAATAAGGTTGCGATATTTAAAAATGAAGTATATGAGCATTAAAAGTAATATGGAGGCCCGGTGGCCGTGAGCGTTAAGGCGTGAACACTTGACACTCCGTGCCAAAGGGTCATCGGTTCGATTCCCACTGGGGGTGGTAGCTTTTCTTTAGAAAAAAGAAAATGCGTCAGCCCTATCCTGGCTAGAAAAGTGGTAACCTATAGATAATCCGTCCTAAAATTAATACTAACCATTTTCGTAATGGTAATGGCTTTTTAGTACGCTATCCTATTTACTTAGGAATTTCCTTGTACAATTTTTTTTTTAGATTATTGATATGAATTATATTATAAACTTTGCATGGACGGATTCTTTTATTGATTCTTGTGATATTACTGAGGAATGCGCTTCGTTTTCGCAGTCTTGCGGTGCGGATTTACATTACATCTAGAAAAACGGTACACAAAATCTGAGAAGGGTATTTTCAGAGATTTCCATGAGGCGATGTTATCCGATTGGGTGTCTATGGCATCCGA
The DNA here is from genome assembly GCA_946811695.1 of Gonocerus acuteangulatus. Taxonomy (NCBI): domain Eukaryota; kingdom Metazoa; phylum Arthropoda; class Insecta; order Hemiptera; family Coreidae; genus Gonocerus; species Gonocerus acuteangulatus. Next base: position 28,486,808 of record OX328129.1, on the reverse strand, counting down.
TTGGAGAAATGCGCTGCTAATGCATCCCGGACACATAGCAGCAGTCTCATCAGGGGCTTTCGCGGCCCAATGGTGAGCCCAGGGATTTGCCGGAAATGCGTGGAAGGGGATAATGGGCGTTATTCGATGGATTTAGGGATATCTAACTCTCGTCCATGCAACTCCTGCATTGGTTGCATTCAATCAATCCTCTCAAAGTGCATTCTATCGGATTTACAATCATCCTAAACAAAAAAAAAAATACAAGCTTACCTCATAATATGAATTTATTTTACTTGCCAGAAGGGAATCGAAAATTTGTTTGTTTCGTTCTGACGAAAAGGTTATTATTAAATAATTTTCCCCAGGTGATACAAAAATGATTGCAACATTAAAAATAAATATAAAATATTTAGCATTAAATACCCGCATTGAGGTTTCATAACTTTAGGGGTTTATTCGGCAACTCATTTGTAGTTCAGGGGCGCAAAAATGAGCGTTCTATCTGAACATTTAACAGAGCAACTCCAACTTTTATTATTTTAAAACCCACTGGTTTTTTAAAGAAAAACTGTATTTTCAGGATATCTCATCAATGTATCGTAAATATATTACCATTGTAAAATGTATATATTTTATATATATATATATATATATATATATATATATATATATATATATATATATATATATAAATTCACAAACACTAATTTCTCGGGTTAAGATTACTTCAGACCCGTTTGTCTCGGAAATTTCGTACGCTTTCAAATGGGTACTTACCAATTAACACGATTTCACAACCTCTTTCAAGATATTTAAAAATATATATATGAAAATCCTAAAACTGTTCATGGATGGTAATGTTTTAGTTTCTAATACTTTATAAACTCCAAATATAGGAACAACTTAAAGTTACTTTTTTAGATCAATGCTAAACATCAAATTAGCTGGACAAACTATTTTTATTCACTTTTTGCAAAAACTATTACAGATACTGCCTAAAAAATGGCTTTAATCGTTGTTGAATATATAAAAAGTGTGCCTGAAAGCATATTAACGTCTTTAGCGTTAATATGCTTTAGCGATGACTAAAATGAAAAAAAAAAATGTTACAAAAAAGGGTCCGCTAGCGTTCGCGCATGCGCGGTGGACATGTACGAAAAGGAAGAATGTATGTTATACAGTAGATAATATAAATTTGTCAGGTGGACCTAAAGCATATTTATGTTCATGAATTTGAGCTCTAAGCGAAATTATTTTTCCACGTAAATGACGCGAAAATCATAGTTTTCCGGTAAGTGAATTCGGCTGTTTAGGGATTTTGACCTAACAAATAAGACAAAGGATTTTTGTATTAAGAACCTTTTTCGATCCTGCGAACGAACGAATAGACAACAAATGATCAAAATATACAGTTCAATGATAGAAATTCATTCAAGCACCTAATAATACTTATTACACCACACAGTTTCGTAACACAGCTGACCATGTTGATTCATCAATTCCTCCATCCAGTTCACATTCACATCACGTGCGAGTGCATGAAGATATGCGAAACGTCAGCAGCGCTAAGTAAGCTATACGCAATCCTCCAACCTATTGCCTATTATGGTTAAATGACGTCAGAAAACCCCGCCGGGATTGCGAATAAGGGGAGATTGAGGTAAGCACTCTTCCCGTTGTAATGGAAGCTCTCGAACTTTACGACAAGCCCTAAACCTACCTATCTCCTCTAGAGCAGGCTCGTCGCCCACTCGCTAAGCCATCATCTCCTTCACTCATTCAGCGCAAAATATATTCTATTTAATCCTTTCCTCGCTCTTACAAATATATAATAAATGATTTAGCAAGATCGTGCGTAGGAGCGATCCTATTACTGCATCCAATGATGTGGACGAAAGTCCTCGCGCAAAATGAGCACACCCGTTAGCAAGATAGATAATTTAGGCCACAATTGCTGGGGAATTGAACCTAAGCTGATCGATAACAATGGATTAAATAGATATAAAAAGTTCATATGTCAGACTCGGAATGAACTAATTTCGCTGGTTAACGAAAGCGTCCAACCGTTTGTCATTGAAACGTTGGATAGTTTCTTGGCGAAACAACAATAACATTGCTGTCATGTGAATAGCAATTTTATTTTCTATCAGTCTTTCTTAAAACTATTCATTGTTATAATATATTTTAAAAGTACCTACCTGACTTAAAACTAACATCTTCGTTTTTTAGTGGTTTGTTTTTATATAGTTTACCTTAAAATGTTTAATTTTCATAATATTAACGCAGTTAAAGTCAGTTTCCTTTTGTGGCACCTACAATTTTATTTTACTTTGAGGATTTCATTTTGTATTTTTCACGAAAGATCAAAATCTGTCAATAGATGCTTCTATTCCTTTACTAATGAATGGCACTAGGGATATGAACGGAATCGCGCTAAGAATAAAAAAGCATTTTGGGAAGAAGTACTTGGCTTTTTATTTCATACTAAGGAGAGGTTTTCGTTTTCAGTACAATATTGTCGATACAAATGCAAACTAACGAATATGAAAAAATGCATCTTTCATTGTCCATCTATAATAACTTCTGCTGGACTTATTTACGGCAAATTCTTCAATCTGACTTCACTCTATTAAAGGGAAAGTATTCCACTATCGAAAGGTCAAATCTGCCGAATATTTGACTGTCCAAAAAAAAGTTAAGAATAAATACTTTTCCACTCTGAAAAGTGGTTATTTTCATATTCGTTAGTTTGCTTTTGTATCGACGATATGTCAATAAAGCTTTATTATAAATGTTTCTGACATTAAAACGTTAAAGGCTATAATTTTTAGTTTTCAATATCGAAAAAAGAAAAACACAATTCTAATGACGCACAGGTAGACGAGTTCGTTAATGAACAAAATCGGTCCATCTAGAGCGGGGTTTATTCCGGACAAACGTTATGAAGTTCCGAACAGACAATATTTGTTTTCTGTTCCAACGAAACTCTGCATACGTCTTCGAGCTTAACTAAAGAGACTAATCTATTGTAAAAATTAGCTAAATCGATCCATAAGAAATATGTGTTTACTCCAAAACTAGATTATTTATGAAATGGGAGAATTAAAATTTTCGTTCGCCTTCTTCAAGCATAATTTTGTAATTTCACATATTTTACATGATATTATTACAACATGGAATATGTCCATTTTATGATAATTCATAACTAATATTACATATGAAGAAGGAGAACGAAGACCTCAACGTTCCAATAAAACTGGATTCAAAATTTGGATGGTTCTACCCATCTTTTAATTCTACCCGTCTCATCTGAATATAACATTCCAAAATTGTCATAACTTTTTTTTATTAATATACAGATTATTATTTTTCGCCTTGAATCCATTTTATGTGCTTCCTTGTAACGAAACCTGTGAGGAACGTGAGTGGTAGTACCAAAAATCGATCCATTATATGTTGGGGTTTACTCGAAAAACAATTAAAAACATGTATAATTAAAACTGATGTTTATTACAAATTCTTCAGAAATGCTAATTACCGTGCACACTATATGAGTTTGGTTATATAAATATGGGCCCTAGAAGTCAAGGAGTCAAAGTGACCTTTTTGAAAAAAATGAGTTACCTATTTACAGAAGTGGGTTGTCATCACCGAAATCTTGTGGGTGTTGGAGAGATCCAAGTGATTTTATTGACAGTTACCGCCACCTAGCTTGTGTCCAGTTGAATATTCCTACTTTTGGAATATTAGGCCCAGGAGGAAATTCAGGGATCCATGTGCGGTTTCTCCAATTCTTTTGCAAATTAATCATAAACCGGATGATGTACCTATTGTGTATCATCGATAATAAACAACTAAGGACCTGAGGATTCGTCTAGTAGTCTGTAAAAATCTAGATTTTGCTGTTACCACATATCGCACTAGTATTTCTAAAATGACACAACTTAAAATAAAACTCAACTGAAAATGTGTCACTCCTGCCTATGTAGGGGCCTTAGGATTAAGACTGGAAGGGTGACACAAGTGCCCTCTGGTGTACTACCTCTGAACCTAGGTACATACAGTTTTGATGGTTGATAAAGATATATTTAGTGTCATTCACAGTCAAAACTATGACAGTGTGAATAAAACCGATTTCTGAGTTGTGTCACTTTAGAAATACTAGTGCGATATTTTCAATCTTTCTCTCAGCATTGAGTTTGTTACTTAGACCCCTGGGGTCGTCAAATGTAAATATTTGTATTCAAAAATTTTGAGATCACCCTTTTAGAATTGTCTTTATACGGGAATATATTCCCCGCAAGTTTGTGGGCAATAACGAACTTGCGATTCTACGTTTGTTTTAGACTGGTAGTGAAATTCATTAACCGTTATCTATAAGGAAGACACACAGAGATATAGAGAGAGAGAATCGACAGAGTTCTAACCACCTCAATGTATAATCCTCTTGTCCTAGGCGCTCCAGGACGAGTGTATGTGTGTTTGAGATAGGTCTGTGTACGCAAGGTAGGTCCGCCAGAGTTTGTATATGTGCTCAACCAGTGGGGCTATGTGTCTGCTGAGGACAAGTTGAAATATGTTCTCATTACGGTCCGAGCAAACTCGGGGCTTAAAGTTAGCCTTTAGTAATGAGCTCCTCCTAGCCCTTCCCCTCCCCCCCCCCCCTGTAGCTAAGGGTTTATTTTAGCGCAAAACCATAAGAGCTAGTGCAAATAATTAAGAAGAATTTACATCTCTGTGGAGCTTATTGTGGCTGACATATTTGAACATGCATTAATTATATAATTGATGTATAACCAAATAGTATTAAAAAAAGCTAACTGTTCTAAAATAAAGAAAAACATATATGAAAACGATAAATAAGAAATGCACATAAAAAAGTCTGATATTCAGAAACAGCATTATCTTTAATCTTTTTGTCATGTGCTTTTTATATGGTGTGGGTTAGAAAGCTAAGAACACAAATATGTACTCAACAAATTAAAATATCCGGAAAATTCAAGCACTTTTTTCAGCGATTGAAGAGATATTTTTAACATTTTTGCTCTTACCAGTATCTTAAGCGTTTTGGATTGTTACAGAAATTACCAATCCAATTTTGGTTTGGTGTTTTTGTTGGTTAATACGAAAACTTTCAGTTCTAATACTTCCTTTTTTTCCCGTTATGATCCAAAATTTATATGAGTACCTATCTGTGTGCACAAAAGAAGATACGATTCTCAATCGTGTTTGGGCGTCACATACCAAAATTCAAGATTTTCAAATGATCTTAAGTTAAAGATATTGCTTTGAAAGCATATTAAAGCAAAACCGTATGCACTACGTTTTTTCTTGCATTTTTTGGCCATAAATGATATTTTGTTTCAAATTTTATCGAAATTAGTACATTTATGAATTTGCTAGAGGGCGAACGGGCAAATACAAATATATATTTTTTTTTTATTTCCAATCATGCCAATCGTCTTCTACAGTAGCTTATTTTATATACACACACATATATATGTATAGAGGGTGTCCCGAATTTAAATGGCAAAACTTCAAGATTTGCTCGTTTTTGCTACGTTTTGGAGGAAATCGCAAAACAAGAAACAAAACGAGGTTTTATTTTTTAAGTAATTAGGAGATTCCTATGAATTTACTGATTTGTTTTTGAGCTTGCGAAACTCCGAATGGCATTAAAGTGAATCCTGAGAATGATTCATAAGAATTTTTTTTTTTTTTTTGTTTTTTTAATTTTCTAATGTCCCTCCATAAAAGGATGCCTCATCGAAATTAATTTCTATTCATTTTAAATGAATACATCGTATATTACAATTAATATTCTAGCATATACTGAGAAATATTATGTCCAACGGCTTAAAACTTTTTATTTTTCTGAAAGATCTGAATGAATTTTATGCCCAAAAACTTTACAATTTCAGGATAGCGTCCCTAAACCTAAAAGTCCGATTCGCAGGAACTGCGTCATCTTAGCGCGGTTCCGTTCTTATCTCTAGTGTTTATGAAGGCATAGAATAGAAACAGATATTACTTTGTTTAGATCAATAGCGAAACAGCTATCCAAATGAAATCTCAAACAAACCAGTCTTGAAAGGTCTTGATTTACAATCTTACCTGTATGGGTCAGCTATACCATAAGTCGGGCAGAAAGGCCTCCGCTCAGAGGCATTTGGAAAGCCTAGGGATCTCTCTCTTTGAACGCTACATTTCTAACAATAAATTGATCTTCTTATTTTACTTAATCTGTTTTATTGTCAAATACATTATCTGACTATAAGCAATTTAAAAATAACAAGGAATAAAACAGACAAAAAGAACAGTTCGAATAAGCGAAATCAATTACTTTAAAGTTTTAAGCACTTATTTCTCCGATTGACATCGCCTAATCAAAACTTTCTTTAGAACCATTTTTGTAGAGCATTTAGTGAGCTTTCTAATGGTCATCTTCCGTTTCCCAAGATTCTCAACCTTTTTCGAGATATTAAGGAAAGTATACAAAGCTACCAAAACTTTTCATGTCTGTTCATAAAATATTTTATTCTAACCCTTCCTTAACTCCAAACGTAACATAACTTTCAACATATTAGTTTTAATGAAATTAGAACATGCAGATAATGATTCAACTGAATCCCGTGATTCTAAGTACCCAAACCAAAAACGGAATTCAAAAACTATTTTTCCAATTTTCTCGAAAACGGTTAAAGCTATCGCCTTGAAAATGGTTTCATTCGTTTTCCTAGCCCAAGAAGCCTATAAAACGAGTACTTACAAGCATATGAACTCAAAAACGTAAGCGTTACGATTTTTTTTGCGCGAATTTCGCCCCAAACGCCATCTTCCAGAGGGCGGATTTTGCTGGTTAACGAACTTGACCTTACAAATTGGACGGCGGATTTTTGTACTAAATTTCATCAAAATCGGACCATCAGGGAAGCCAGAAATGAGCGAACAGACAAATATATATATATATATATATATATATATATATATATATATATATATATATATATATATATATATATAAATAAATATATACATATATATATATATATATATATATATATATATATATATATATATATATATATACAAATTTGAACCACCGTTATTTTCGGTCTCTAGGGGTTCTGAAACGCGAAATTTTCTAGTCGGCATTTCCGGATTGTTTCATTGTATCAACCCTATAAGCGGGGTTCCTCCCTATGGGGGAGGGAGGAACCGCGCTAAAAATTAGCTCTGGAATCCGAAAAATGTAAGCTACAACAGACACAAATACATTTGAAAGGGTAAAAATTGAAGGCGCTTGCGTATCTCTTGATTTGAAATACATAGTTTTGAGGAAATCGACTTTAAAGGTTAAAGTACTGCAATTTTCATTTTTTTATTTTTAATTACTTTTCATAATTTATAATATTTTTCATTGTAATAAAGGCAAATGTAGTGGTTTTTAATTTTGAAATGTATCGGGACTCTTCGATATAATTTTTGATTAGTTAAGGAAGTATTTAAGCCCTTAAAAACGAAAATTATAGAAAAAAACGTTACTAGGCAGTATTACGTCTTACGTTTTTTGAGGAAATGTGTATTTAATAATTTTTTTTATTGAATTTTGGCACTTTTCAAAAAATTCCCTTTGTATAGGGCAACAATCTGAAAACATAGTATGTAAATAAATAGCTCATATCAAAACATTATTGAATTTATTATTTAAAAAAAAAATAAAAATGTTGGAGTTATACTCTAAATATTTTCCTAATAAGAGCATTAATGCATTGGTGTTGAGTATGCACAATATATGTGTTGTAGTTGGTAGGATATGATGTTGCTCAATAAGCCTATTATCATAGATAATTCATGCATATATGCATGATGAGTTATACATATATCAATCCATGCAGTATAAATACATACTACATGCATCCAGTCATCACTCCAGGGTATAATCATGATATTCATGAATTTAATATGGTACACATGTCTAAATAATCATGGCTTCTAGACCTAGAATGTAATCTCTAGCAATTATCTTATCAAAATGTTAATTTATAAGATCATAAATTGACTTTTATAGAAATTAGGACACTTGGAGTGCAGTTCGAATTACAAAATTACTTTATTTAATATTTTTGAGCTTGGTTTTTAAAATATTTCTTTATCTAAAAAACTCAAGACCAGTAAGATTTGGATAAACTGATCTTATTATGCAACCATACACGCATTTCTTCACTACTCAAACGGTTCACCACTATTTCAAGCGTTCGGTTATGAAACGAACTCAGCTCAACATCTGAGACATATTTAAAGGTTACGAAATTTGAATATACTGATAATGACATGGTTTTTTTTTTTGTGTGTGTTTCAGAGCTTCATAAAAAGTTTCGCTTCAACCGAAAAACAAAAATTACGCCATTGCTTCCTGTTCTACAAAAGAGCAAGACATTTTCAATCAACTGGTAAGAATTTCGTTTTTGTTAAAAAAATGGTGGTTTTAATTATTACTTTTTAATGGTGTTTTACTGTATATAAACACATCTGGTAATATTATATATAATACAACATGAGGCTTCTCTGCTCTACATCTCCCAACTTCGTCAACAATTAACTCCACAAGGAAGCTGTTTTTTTTTTTGTTTTTTTTTTTTTTTTTTTTTTTTTTAATTTAAAAAATCGTTGAAATATTTCTGAAGCTATTAAATATCATTCCAGTTTTTTAGAAAACCAATTTACAAAAAAAAAAAATGTCATTTCTTTTCTGCTTCGTTCCTAGAGAAATGACTTCAGTAGAAAAAACATGTTTACATGTTTTGGGGACCATAAACATGACTACATAACCAAAATATGGTAATCCATACAACATGTCTAACCTTATAAATATTGAAGGCAAGGGATAGTTGGGATTCGGCGAAGAAAAGAAGAGCGAATTTTTCAGAAAATCTTACGCTTTTTCATATGAGCGTCTTGATGATCGTGTTGATGCTCTGTTATATAGCCCTGACGTTTCTTTTACGCCGATGGATCAAAGACTAATGAAGGTGCCGGTACACCGGAAGAAGTTGGGGAAAAAAATCCTATAATTGTACAATAATATAATCGACAAAACTATACGAAATGCTCTGCTGAACAGCAAGCCATCTCACTCGGCTTAGAGAATAATACTGACACAAGGGGTCTCCCGTGGTCTAGTGGCTAGCGCGCTAGATTCATAAACGGGAGATGGTGGGTTCGATCCCCACTGGCGCCAGTAATTTTCTCAACTCAGGGCTCGCTGAGAAAATTCCTGGTTGCACCCTGAATATCGGCGCTAATGGCCAAGAATAATGTCGATGCGCCATAAAAAAAAAAAAAAAAAAAAAAAAAAAAAAAAAAAAAAAAAAAAAATATACTGACACAAGTACAATGTGTAGGAACTCGGATCGACAACATTAATTGTTGTTTTAGGTTCAAGTATAAAGCCGTCAACCAGATTTCTAGAGTAAATATATGTATTTGAGAGTTGTTACAAGAATCAGATCCTATAACCAACTCCCGTGTAGGGGTTTATTTATAAACTGGAACCGAATGAGAAACCAAAGCTCAGCCTAACAACTCGTAAGGGTCATGAGGGGACGGGGCGGGGGTTGGTTGGACTCGTTAATTATTCCGAGTCCGAGTCGAATACTCTTCGAAGAGTAAAGGATTCAAAGAGCCCGAGCTTTGATGAAGAGCAGCCGACCGTAAGGAAGACAGCTCACAAACAGTAGCTCGCTCGGAACTCTCTTTGTGGACACCGCCCTCTCGGACAGGCCTTTGTCCAGGCAAGTACGTGCTGATTCTCTTCCTCGCATGCCTTTCCACGCCTTACAACCCTAACTTCTATCTCACTCTCACTTATATATATATATATATATATATATATATATATATATATATATATATATATATACATATATAACTCCTGGAAACGGCCGTAAAATGTAATATTGTTCTTGATGAATAACAAAAGGAACGGGTTACAGTAAGAGTGCAGGAAGGAGATACAGCACACCCTAGTGTTTCAGAACTCAACAACTCTCTCTCTCTCTCTCTCTCCTTGTGGGGGTTTTGGCGGGAGAATTCTATTCAAGCATAGTACAAAGTAAGCCCCTCCCCTTCAGATAGACCGATTTTGTTGGTACACGAAATCGTTCAATCGTTTGATGGGGGAGTACTAGATACTAAGTTTCGTTGAGAAAAACAAAAACTCTGGCGTGTATCGTGTTAACGGACACGTATATAACTATATATATAAATTTCAACGGGGGTTATTTTCGCTGCCTACTGGGTAGGATCGATAAGGATTCCAAGAAATTTTTCAAAAATCCCATCATGACTGCAACCTCAATAGCTACTTTTCTATTGAGAAAAGTGCTAAAAAGAGTAGTGAATTTACGTTTTTAAGAATCTGCTACTTTTATACAATCAATATTTTTTACTAACGCGCACAGTGTCAAAGATGTAAGAAGTATTCGAACTGTAATCTGTGAGAAAACGCTAAAAATGCGTGCACAGGGCTGACAGCGGCCAGCACCACTACTATTTGGTTGGGCAGTTTTTTTTAGTGAATTAAGTAGCAAAATTGCCTTTTTTATTCTTAAAAAGTAAATAGACTAACAATTTAGGTAGAATAACTAACACCTCCGCCACATCTAAAATAAAGTATTTTGAGAATATGGGTCACAATTTAATTATATATATATATATATATATATATATTTGCTACTTAATCTACTTTAAAATGTTGCCCAAATAAATAGTAGAGCCGATGGCCGATGATAGCGCTGTGCAAATATTTCCAGTCTTTGCTCACAGATTACAGTAAGAATCCTTCTCAGTTTTTTTGACACTGCGCGATAGTCAAAAAATATTCATTGCAGAAACTTTTACAACTTTTTTTTATCTTACAGCTGTTTCCGGGACAAACCGGGACATATGGCAAGCGTACCTATAATTTACGTTTTATAATGTTATGAAGTCAAAGAATATAGTTGGGATCCGTCTAAGAAAAACAGTCACAATTTCTGACAAATTCACATTTTTTAACAAATCGGCATGCTCTTTGGCAGGCTTGTTCAGCAACGAACGCCTAAGGGATGTTGGAAGGCAGATTTGCTGCAATAAGGAAGCCAAAACGTATTAAGTATAGATTTTTCCAAAAATATGACGTTCATGATTTGTCATCACCCAAGGCTAGGTATCTGAATCTTATATGATAATTTTTTTTACAATGCTGTATGAATGGATGGATTATTGGATTTACAGTAAAAAAACTGGAAGGTTGTATCATCTTAACACAGCTACTTGATTCGTAAAGGACAGCCAGATCAAAAGAAAAATGATATTTCAATAATAATAATATAGGAAAATTGAATCTTTCTTAAATGAAACCATATAATAAATGTGTGTACGCTGTCCGCATAGTCCTTTGGCTAACGCCTTGGATTCTCATTCGTGGGTTCGAGTCCCACTTGCACTAGGTAGGTGTTCTTCATATCACAGCTCTTTGATGGGATTCTTTACTACTGCGCTTTGGAAGGATGGCAACCTATGTAATGGCCTGGATCTACGAGTAGAAGCGCCGTAAACAAATAAATATTTGTAATAATCCTGAATTCAAATGATAAAGCTACCGCTGAGTATTCAGCTACCGCTCATTCTCGCCTCTGCTGTGTAATAGCCGGCCATTTTGCTTGTGGCAGGGACACGAAAGTAGCCCGATTAGGACTTCGAATTAGGAAAGTGTGAGGTGCTAGGAAATAGCAAGACGGTAGCTAGCAAGCCCTGCTATCACAGGGAGATGCCATTACCCCCGCTCCTCGTGCTAAGGTGATTACCGGTGCCTTATCATCATATTCCGAGGAGCGAGATTAGCCTTCAGTCTTAGCAGTCGCCTAATCGTTAATCAATCCAGAAGCAGGTCTTTTGCTCAAATCCAGAAACAAGTAGGTTTGCTGCAAGGAAAACTCCTCTAGTAGGTTAGGATGTTTATTTGGAGGAGTTCACCATGATTGAGATGATATAGTTGTGATAGTTCAATATGATTAAGGAACTGTGTCATTTTAGCGTCTTTCCATATCTGTAATACTTATTATTCTTAAAGCTTTGAAAACAAAAGCATTAGAACCTGATATGGACACAACGAAGCTGATGTGGTACTTCGCCTGATGTGATCCTACCGAAACTGATATCGTCCTACTGAAGTTGATTTGTATCTCCGTCTGATTTTGGCCTACTGAAATTAATTTGTGACTTCGTTTGATGGTGTCCCTTCGAAGCTGATGCGGTACTTCGCCTGATGCGGTCATACCACAACTGATGCCGCCCTACCGAAGTTGATTGGTACACCGCCTAATGACCTACCGAAACCGATTTCTTACCGAAGTTGATGTTGTCAAACCGAAAGTGTTGTGATACACATCTCTCGCCTACTAAAACTGATATCGTCCTACGGAAGTTGATGTGGTGCTCCAACTAATGTGGCCAAACAGAAACTGGTGTCGTCTTACCGAAGTTGATGTAATCCGCATTATGTGGTCGAACTGAATCTGATGTCGCACTCATCCTGATTTTGTCCTACCAAGAAAGATGTTCTGCCGATGTTGACGTGGTACTCCGTCTGATGTGGTATTTCACCTGATTTGGTAAAACCGAAACTCATGCCGGCCTGCCGAAGTCATGTTGCCTTAGCTTTTAGCACTTTCCTCCGAAGGAAAGTAGCTATTGAGGTTGGACTCATGACGGAATTTTTGAAAAATTTCTTCAAATCTTTATCGATCCTACCTAGTAGACACCGAAAATGACCCCCGTTAAAATTTATATATATCTATATATCTATATATATATATATATATATGTATATATATATATATATATATATATATATATATATATATATATATATATATGTGTGTCTGTTAACACGATAGCGGCCAGAGTTTTTGTTTTTTCGTCACGAAACTTGGTATATAGCATTCAATTAGCAAACGATTGAACGAGTTCGTTAACCACCAAAGTCGGTCCACCGGAAGGGGGGGGGTTTACCCCGAACCCAAAACACTAATTTGACTATCTCAGCCGTAATATTTGTTATATTTCAACGAAACTTGGTATTCGTAGTGGTAACATAGAGGGAAAAGTGAGATATAAAAATGAACTAAATCGGTTCATTAGAAGGGGGGGTTTACTCCGGACCCACAATACCAATTCGCCACTACCAGCCGTGATTTTTGGTATATTTCGATGAAACTCGGTATTCGTAGTGGTAATCCACAGGTAAATAACTGTTGTAAAAATAAACTAAATCGGTTCATTAGGAGGGGGGGGTTTACTCCGGACCCACAATACCAATTCGCCACTACTGGCCGTGATTTTTGGTATATTTCGACGAAACTCGGTATTCGTAGTCGTAATCTACAGGTAAATATGTGTTGTAAAAATAAACTAAATCGGTTCATTAGAAGGGGGGGGGGTTTACTCTTGACCCAAATTCTTAATATACTCATACCGGTCGTAATTTCTGCTGTATTGTAACGAAACGCGGTATACGTCGTGGGTAACTCATGAGAAAGAAGTGTTGTAAAAATGAGCTGAATCGGTCAATCGGAAAGCGGGGGTTTAATTTGTAATATATTTCAATAGAAAAGCCCGTCAGACGTAGGTTCACAAAGCCGCTGCAAGGAGCGCTTTCTACCACTAGAGGGACTGTATCCTGTTCCTGCGTTAGATCAAAATACGATAATATGAGGTTTTTTGTATTTATTACGTAGTGTAATAGGTACCATGTGTAAACATAACTCTGGAAGCAAATTATTAATTGATCAGTTACTCATTACAAATTTAAAAGAGAACTATGCATGTTTTTATTTTATTTATGTAGGATATTTTAAGCAAATTGTTCTGGAAAGCAATCTACACTACCCAAATTCTGAGGAAAGTGCTTAGTTATGCAGCTCCTGCGTGACGGACTTAATTAAAATGTACAGATGAATGAAGGGAATATGAAAAAAGATTCGAGTCCGTGTAACATTTTTCAGTGTCCAAAACGAAAAATCTAGTTTTTTCTATTTTTTATTGGACAAATACGGCCTTTTATGTGGTTTAGTTTATTGCATTTTCTTAAAATAATGTGTACATTAAAACCTATTACTGCAAAATCATAAGCCCTGCAATTCTATCTATTTACTTTAACACTAGATGTACCAGACCAGTCATTTTGACTGGTCGTGCAATTTCAATTCAAAATTCCTACTACATATAACTTGCTTTCCTAAATTATGTTATGACTTTTGTAGCTATACTAAAACAGAATACATTTAATTAACTTAATGTTACTTTTTATATATTAGTAAAAAATATATTTTTTGTTATTGACATTTCTACCAGTACCAGGTCTGGTAAATCTAGTGTTAACACAAAGACAGCGTTTCATTTCGCGGATTTGGCTGATCGATAGTTTGGTGTGAGAATGCTATATACCAAGTTTCTTGGCGATAAAAAACAATGTGTGCAGCTATCGAGTTAACGGAGACACATATATATATATATTTTATATAAAAATTCAGGACTACACTCCTTTGGAAAGCTCTAAAAGGTTCATATTGATGTTTTACATTGGAGTACGGAGGAGGATCCAAGTCCTGGAACAAAATTTGCTTAGTAACATTACAAATGCATTTATTCTGCGTATTTTAGAACGAGTTTCTATGCAACAAAAAGTACTACACTATTAGTACCTATGTAATATAGTTTTTGGTAAATAAGGAATAAGTTTATCTTCTTAGGGTATTCGTTCTTCCTCAGTAGATAATTTATTCTTCAATCAAAGTAATGTCAAAATTGGACACTGAAGAATTCATAACTGAAGACTCGGAGTGGGGAATATAGAGACGTGACTGTGGTAATATTTGTCTAAGCGAATGCTCTGTTTGTCTGCCTCAAGCACGGAGACAAATTTCTACCAGATGAACATCAATTAAATTAAATTTAGCTTCATCTAAAACCATTTCCTCCAATTCGGCTCCCATTCTCAATTACTCCTCACTAAATTGACTTCTCCCTCCCCCCAGAGTCAATTGTTATTGTACAAATTTACAGAAAGGTTCCGTTGTAGATATTGACTCAATTATTGACGACCTTTAAGGAACTAATTTAAGTTGGCTGTTAGCTATTATTCCTCTAGTCTTCCTTTATAAAATGAGAATTGTTCTATTGGTTACACAGTCCTTGAAATAGCCTAAAAGTTATTTAACCACTGGCCAAATCCAGTTCTTTGTAAGTTCTTAATATTGGAAGGAAAACTCACGAACCATTTGATAATGTTGTTTTACTTGCTAGAACTGAACTATGAATGAACGTATTATTGCGTTCATATTATTGCAACACCTTAGTTTGTAAACAACAACTAGATCAACACAAAATTAGAGGTTGATCCATTTTTCACTCAAAATAGAATCACCCGCCACGAGCAGCGCCATATTTTACCAACATTGACAAATAAAAATGTCATGAATAACATAAGTTCTACCCAAATATTTTAAAGTTCGCCATAGTTATTTTATTTTTAGTTAATTATACCTCAAAGGTATAACGACTGCTAAGGCCATACTCATTGTAGGAAATGTCTTCTTTTGTTATGGATTATACGTTTGTAATGAACAAAATTAATTTTTCTTATGTTATAATTAAAAATATCTTAGATACATTAGATGTCATACAGTGTTTTGCATAAGTTAGGGGTGCTATTAGAGGACAATGTCAAATAAATTTTGAAGACAAAAAAAAAACAACAACCAATAAAAATGCTTACTAAATTAAGAGATAAAAATATTTATAACCCTTCAGAAAAATTGAACAAATTGTAAATGAAATATTTTTTATTTCTTTTTACTTTTTATGTACTTAATTTATATTTTCCTATTTTGTATTCATTTTTTTACCTTTAGTTTGTTTTTATTTGTATATTGAAAGCTTTTCATTCCAATAGAGGCATGTAAGGATTTTTGCATTCTTCATCAGGTACCTGTGAAACAAAAGGGTGGGGTCAAATCTGATAAGCCTAAAAAAAAAAGAAATCCATTTATGAGGATAATTTGTGATTACTGTTAGTTCGTTTTACCGCTGTTTAGCCCAAATGTCTTCATATTCTTGTTGAAATCGGTTTATGAGTAGGCAAACTCTTAAGCAATAAGATAAGTTGGAATTATAGATTCGTTGCTTTGTGATTCAGGGGAAGAAAAGAGCTAAGTTGGCTTGACTGAGTGGCATCTTAAGATATGTTTAATAATGTTGTTTGCATTTCTCGCAGTTGTAAAGTATTGTTTCTTCTCGCCGTCAAAAATGCATGCGGCTTCGTTCTACGGTGATAACGATGCTTCTATTCCTCAAGAGCACCATTGTGACACCGAGTTATGTATTCCTTACAACTACCAAAAACCACGTTAAAGCATTCAGATAATGAATTTTGAACTCCAAGTTAATCAACTTAACCTAACTAAGTTAGCACAGAGACTTCATGTGCCACTTGCTTAATCCGAGGTATTCAAGTACAAGTACACTCCAAGTAACACCTCGGTGCACTCGAACTTCCTTAAAGTGCACTAAGCGCCACACATACTCCAACATTGGGCGACTGCTTTAAGCGGCGAGATTTGGGCGAAGTTAGTAGAAATCCCGGCTCTTACTTTCCCTAATAAAGTCCTCCCTTCCCTCCCCCCCCCCGCACCCATACGGACTTAATTGGCGGCTCAAACTTATTCATTAGTTAACAGCCGGGATTTAGTGGGGTAAAGGGAAGTGGATTACCGCCGCTAAAGTGGAAGGAAGTGTAATGCAATATTCAGGATAGTGTGAACTTACACGTCCGCCTTATTGAGTAAATCTTTCGTTCTGACGGGATCAAGGGGTAGATGACGGTGGAAGGGGGTAGTCGCTTAAACGATCAATATGGGATAAATTGAAATCCACTTTTTTAAGCATTACCCCCTCAATTTTTTTGTGTCCCGCTTGAGAGGGAAAAGGAATTTTTATTTTTATCAAACATTCCTCATTCAGGAACTAAATCAGGACAGGATTTTCCATTTTCACTTTAGTACTTTATTTAAAAGTCCAAATTTTTTTAATAGAACTACAGCTTTAAAAAAAATTAAAAACACTACACTCAATTAAATAGATAATTCTTTATTAGAATGAGTAGACATCTGTTGACCTAACGCATTAAATTGTCAATTAAGTTTGTTTATGTACTTGCACAATTTAAAAAAACAAAAAAAAAAACGTCACGCAGGAGCTGCATAACATAATAATTTTCTTAAAATAACGTATACAAATAAAAAAAAAAACATGAATAATTGTGCTCGTTTACATTTGTAATGACCCTCAGTTTCAATTATTAATTTTGTAAACATCTTCCTTCCAGAGTTCTGTATATGCGTGGTACTACACAGTTTAATATATAGGTAAACAAAACTTCACAATTTCGTGTTTTGATCTGACGCACAAACGGAATACAGCACTCCTAATGGTAGAAGTGAGAAGTAATATCATAATAAGGCAGGGGCGCTCCTAGTGGCAGCTTTGCCAACCTACGTTTCGCGAGCAAATTCTATTCAAACATTGCACAACACATTTTTCTTTTTATATTCCCAGAACGAATATCGAGTGTCGTTGAAATATAACAAAAATTACAGCTGGTATGGGGTAATAACTACTTTGGCTCCGGAGTAACCCCCCCCCCCCGGATGGACTGATTTTGCTGGTTAACGATCTCGTTTAATCGTTTGCTGGGGGAATATTATACACCAAGTTTCGTGGCGAAAAAACATAACCTCTTGCGTATATCGTGTTAAACAGTGACACACATATATTTTTATATATACATTTTAGGGTGTAGGTTCGATAAAGATTTGAACACATTTTTTAAAAATTCCGTCATGAGAGTGACCTCAATAGCTACTTTCCTTCGGAGGAAAGTGTTAAATAAAAAAAGGAGCAAAATTATAAGCAAACATGAAGCTCAGCGCCTGATCCTGTAACACATTAATGAATAAATCTTTATCAATCTAGTTCATTAATTATTCATACCACTATAATCCTCTTATAAAATTAGAAATTCAAAATAATTAAAATATAAGAAAATCAAGAATTTCTTCGTCAAAACTAAGTTGTTATTTAACAACAAGGAGTAGTAGCAAAGTTGAGTTACTACTCATTTTCCTTCCTTATCAGCTTATAGACTTTTAAATAGAAATTAGCCACTCGAAAGCTTATTAAATCACTATAAAAACAACTCCGAAATAATTTTTGATGCGACGATTTAAGTTAGAAAAATAAGTGCTCAAGCCTTCGAAAGGGTTCCGTTCCTATGAACGGTTCTTTGAGACAGTTTTCTTCCTTGTAGGCAATAAAATGCATTTTTCAGGAAGAAGAGATATATAAAATGACAGTCATTTTCTGTTGTTTGTTATTGATTTTCTTGAGCGAAGTCTTGGAGGGGTAGTGAGTTATACTTGCTGCTTGCGTTTTCTGTAAATTGTGGCGCCTAGTATTTACTTATCTTCAAGGAGTCATTGGAGCCACACAGATACTTTTTGTTTTTTCGCCACGAAACTTGGTGCATAGCATTCTCATAACAAACAATTGGATAATACTGTTAACCAACAAAATTCACCCATTCGGGGGGGGGGGTAGGTCTCCCAGACGGATATAGTTTAAAAAAGTAACCATACGTATGGTTGTACGGTGTTAAGGCTGGCGTGGCTTGGAGTTTGCTCAGTTTACGTGTTTCCCTCTACGGAAATCGCGGTAGCTTAGCCAAAATCCGTCTCTCGTGTAGGTAAGAGCGGTTTGTCTCAAAGACACTCCGTCTATAAGGCGGATGTTCCTACTAGAGTACGTTCCGAGTAGCCGTCTGCTGGACGCGTGTTCCGATTAATTTACTCATTTTGACGCACACTTATGCAGAACTTCAAGCAATGCGTACTAAAATAAAAGATTGGGATTCAGTAGCGTACAAAAACACATTTTTTTTTTTACTAATTATAATTTTTTGTAACTTTTTATTAGTCTACATTTTTGTAACTTTTTACTAGTCTATTACTATTGTACTTTTTTTTTCTAGTTTAATTCTTCGAGTTTTGACTTTTTCTATTTTTCCTCATGGTAATTTTTTACGAGTTTACATTTTCGTAACTTTTTATTAGTCTACATTTTCAAAACTATTTACTACTCTATTATTTTTGTTTTTTTCATTTTGTAACTTTTTTCTCGTTGAAATTTTTTACAGTAAATTTGACTGAAATTAATGTAATAAAAGTAAAGAAAAGAAAAAAAGACTGCATAGGCGGAAATAATTTGGGTTTCCTATACAAACATTTCATAATTTTAACAAAATTCAGAAATAAATATTTTTCTCTTGTAGCATTTACTTTTCCTCTAACAAACAAAACTATGTACCAATTATTAGATAAATTATAAGTGACTTAAAAATAATTATTAGGGTGTTGACAATGTGGAAAACGAGGTACCCGCCTCAGAGACGGATGTTCCTACTAATAGAAGAAAAAAAGATGTTCCGCTGGAAGGGTTAATTGTTGTTATGCCCTTAACCGGCGAAATATTTGTTCTACACCAACTAAATTCGGCTCACATCCTCCTCTATCTAAAGAGAGAAAAGTGTTGTAAAAATATGCTCTTTTAGGTAGTTGGTAACAGCTTATTAAGTCTTCAATAGTTTTGTATTTTATAGTACATTTTTGTTGTGGAAACGTTTCGGCTATAAGCCATTTTCAATCCAATTGTCAGTAGATTTTTCGCTATTTTTTTATATATACATTATAATCTTCAGATTATGTGCTTGTAAATTTGATATTATTTAATTTGAGGAGGAAATTTCATTTTTTATAAAATTGTATGGTTCGTGTCTCTATTATTTCATAGATGATATTTTTTTTTTTTTTTTTTTTTTTTTTTTTTTTTTTTTTTTTTTTTTTTTTTTTTTTTTTACGGTGCATCGACAAATCTTGGCCATTAGCGCCGGCCTCCAGGGTGCAGCCAGGAATTTTCTCAGCGAGCCCTGAGATGAGAAAATTTCTGGCGCCGGTGGGGATCGAACCCACCATCTCCCGCTTATGAATCTAGCGCGATAGCCACTAGACCACGGGAGACCCCAGATGATATTATTATTACCTCAATTATTACATATTATTTTATATATTTGAGTCTGCTTCTGTAACGGAGGACTAGATGTGCAAGACTGGCACATATGCTCTTTTATTTTTTCAACGTTTACAATCAACGAAGAGGCCCGTGCATTAGAGTCAGAATAAACTAAACACAAAAGCTCCCTCGTCGAGGTGGTGACCGCTGGGAGAGAGTGACACAGCCTATGGGAGGCATGGGTTTGTCGGTGACATGTGATGTCATTAATCAGTTGTGACGTCATGTGTTAGTGTCCTCGATCCCCCCTCCCCTTCCCCTTCACGTATCTGCGGTTAGTGCCGGGCCTGACTGTCGGCAACCACCATCAACTGGGGCATGTGGTCTCCCTTCCAGCAACACAAGCGAATTTTAAAAAATATTCGTTTTATGAAAAATAAAACCATTTTCAGAAGTTGTTGGTCTCTTTTTTTCTTGTTGGTATGGTATGAATGAACTCGCCAGGTTCAAATTTGAACGCAGCAACTCCCTTTTTAAAGTCCAGTGCATTGCCATTTACTCTACCAAGGGACGCAGAATAGCAAGTTATGGCTTTACTTTACAAAGAGTGTATCACACCGATGTGGCTTTACCAATCCGATACAATTTATGTGCAACCAAACATTGGAGTGCGCAAAAGAGTTTCAAGTGTACCCTAGAGGGCAATCCTCAAAATGTTTTTCTATTTCTTTACATTTTAGTCCTCTCGTTCCTTTGAATGCCTCTACGGCTAGAAATCCAAGGATATATCAGCTATCGTGGTACGATGTCTCTTTAAGTTCGAACTATACTTATCTACTCTTTTGGGCAACATAAAATTGTTTATATGATTTTCTTATTAAAAATGTCTCAAAGGTATAGTAATAGTTTTGGATATTAAAAATAGCCCGAGAATTAATTTAATCTGGATTATATTTTATTATTTAAAAAAAAATTATATTGAATTTTGAAGGCGATAGGGGCCTGAATTATGTTGTTTACTATACATAAAACACAACAAAAAAGAATTCAAAAAATTATTTGAGCTACTTCACCGGTTACAGCAGTGTAGATTTCAGGTGCTCTAAACATGTGATTGAGTTAAAGACTTGTGTGACATTTTTTCCAGAACAGTCGCTTAATCTACGGTTGTAGATATGTGCTTTTAAACAGTTTTAGAGATGGTGCATCTGTCTATTTAGTTCGAACATTTTTAATATTTGCCGATTTTAATTTAATACAAGAGGAATTTAGATCTAACATTTAATTCGGTCAAGATGAAAATATATAAAAATTACGGCCGAAGATACGTAAAAATGTTTTAGTGTAACACATTTCCGAGAGTGAGACCACATATGTGTGGGTTAGAGTGTTCATAAGGCAGGAAGACTCCATATATCGCCTCCTTCCACCGAGAGACTTAGGCCGAGAGAGAACTTTTTTTTCCCGCGCCGCTATCGTAAGAGCAAGAAACGATAAAAGAGACATTATATATGTCGGCCAGTTTATCACGAGCCCAATTTATTAGGGATTCGGGACTAGGAAAAAGGCTTTTAGTTTTTGAATGCTCCAAGAATATACAACTAGCAAAACGGTTTAACTTACACAAATCACTTTTATAAGATCTGTAACTGTCAAAGCGTAGTTCGGATTACTTCAATAATTCACGGATGATGATACAGTATAATTATATTTTATATATTCCTAATATTGGTGAGTACAAAACTGGGTGAAGAAGTTAAAATATTTTTTACTAAAGTATGAAATAACGGACCAATTCTCAGCTCAAACACCAAATTTCAAATTAGTTCAAGAAATAGCCCCAAAAATAAAAGCAAACCTGATTAAAGAAGACCTAGACCATATGAAAAGAACATCCTACAATACCATATATAGTGCAATTCATACCTTTAATAGCTGCCATAAATTAAAGATGGACTTTGTCAACTAAGATTAGCGAACAAGAGACCTCAGCATCTACCGTCAAAAATACAAAATATCCACGAACTGTGGACTGGAGGAAGAATACCTGCAGAATATACTTGCATTTCCTGAGCTCTCCAATCTCAGAAATACACTAAAACCTATTATAAATGAACCCACCAACAACTCTTCAACACAGAATTTCTTGGCCACCTCGAACATCACAGATAGAAATGCCTTTTGCATTTACTTAGTAAATTTAATGAAAAAAACATGCAACCGCAACGTATAGTGGCTGAACCTAACAACCAGTTTTTACTTCATTTATATTACAAAAGTTTATTTTAATTTTTTGTTTTACAAAATCGTTCTCTAATTTAGTTTCAGTTTAATGTATATATTTACTCCGGACATATTTGTAAGAACAATGTTCAATTACCAGGTCATTCAAAAAGTCCTGTCGTTTTTTGGGGGGAAATTATAAATAAATAAATATTTTCAAATAATCACCTTTATTCATCAAAATATCCACCGTTACAGTCGGTAACCTTCTCCCAACGAGATGGTAAAGCCCAAATTCCTTCCTTAAAAAACTGTTGATTTTTACTGCAAAAATAAGTGGTCAGTTCGTGAATTAGGTTGTCACGGTCTTGAAAACATTTCTGTCTCAGATTGTTGTCGAGATCTCTGAATAGGTGATAATCAGTGGGTGACAGGTCAGGGGAATATGGTGGGTTAGGCAAAACTTCCCAGCCTATTTCTGTCAATTTTTGACAGAAATTTGAAAAATTGACAGAAATAGGCTGGGAAGTTTTGCCTCACCCACCATATTCCCCTGACCTGTCAACCACTGATTATCACCTATTCAGAGATCTCGACAACAATCTGAGACAGAAATGTTTTCAAGACCGTGACAACCTAATTCACGAACTGACCACTTATTTTTGCAGTAAAAATCAACAGTTTTTTAAGGAAGGAATTTGAGCTTTACCATCTCGTTGGGAGAAGGTTACCGACTGTAACGGTGGATATTTTGATGAATAAAGGTGATTATTTGAAAATATTTATTTATTTATAATTTCCCCCAAAAAAACGACAGGACTTTTTGAATGACCTGGTACAAATAAAAAATATTATTGTTATATTGGTGATATTAATATTTACTTACAAGTTCAGCTATGCTGTAGCTAATTGTTTTATAACTCGAATGTGGTTCACAGGATAAAATGTTTGACGAAAATCGAAAAAAAAAAATAAAACTTCATACTTTTCTATTCTTATTTTAAGCACGATTCCAAGGAATGTAGTTATTGGGGTTGTAAAAGAAAGAATAAACGATTTTTACATCTTCCTCTTATGATGGCTTAATGACCCTATATATTTATTGGCGAAGATTTTCTTGGAACTATGTATATATACCTTAACGCATATATATATATATATATATATATATATATATATATATATATATATATAACTCCTTATAGAGCATTGTTTAGAGGTTTTAACGTTATATTTCCCAGACATAATATTCTGACTTAAGCAATGTTTTCTTAAATGAGGGCGACGTATTATTAGTTATATCTATTTTTCTCTTTTCTGATCTCACAGGGGAATACGGCTATACAGTAGGTAGCATTTTATAAAAGTTGGAAGACTATCAACTGGTTGTATCAGTAATTATGTTTGGTAAACCACACGAACTTGCAAAATTTCTTTATAAGAAAAGGGTTAATAAGACTGTCGTCCGTTTTTTAATAACTTGTTTCAAAATTTATAATTTTATTAAAAATATTATGTAAATTTGATAAGTTCGAAAATACACAGAGCACAGGAGGAGGTAATTTTTTTAAAATTCATTTATGGGCTTCTACAACAAAGGCGAATCGCCCATAGATGAATTAAATTGTCATGTTGTGATATGTAGTTTGGTAACGTAAAAGATAACGCAAATATCCGAAAAATGGGAGGATCTAAGTAAAAATCCTTGCATGGTGAAATAACTTCACCAAAAAAAATTAATACATTAAAAATACTGTCCATTATACAGTGTTTTAATATTTTATATTTTGTCAAATGTGTTGATTTATTTCATGTGTTTGTTGACATCTAATTAACGTCTTTAGTTTTTCTTGTTGTAAATCATTTTACTTGTTTCTTTTTGCGTCTGGGCTTGATGATATATTTCCATGTCCAGGTATCGATTGTTTATGTCCTATACAATGTATAGTTGTGTTAGTATGTGTATAAAATAAAGGGATGTGCACTGTAGATGTCCGGTAGGGTATAAAATTAATCTAGAGAATCTGCAAAAAAATAAATAAATAAATGCTGTTGTTAGTATCAAGCATGCTAATTAATTATTCTCCGAATTCAGTATTTATCATTTTTTGTAAAATTTCCATATCATGGCCACATTATGAGCATAAAGCAAATGGCAAGGCATTTTGATGTACCAGTATGTTCTAATTTCAATAACCTCTCCCAATCGCAGGAAGTCGGTCTCACATTCCTTTACGCCTTTTAAGGTACCTTCCTAAAGATAAGTAGTTCGAAAATACACAGGGCACCGGAGGAGGTAATTTTTTTTTAAATTTATTTATGAGCTTCTACAACAAAGGCGAATCACCCATAGATGAATTAAATTGTCATGTTGTGATACGTAGTTTGGTAACGTAAAAGGTAACGCAAATATCCGAAAAATGGGAGGATCTAAGTAAAAATCCTTGCATGGTGAAATAACCACCAAAAAAAATTAATACATTAAAAATACTCGCCGTGTAGGCAACCTGTCTATTATACAGTGTTTTAATAAATTGTTCTTTTTAAACAGTTTAGACTAAAAGCTAACTTTAAGTTGGTTTTACAGAGAAAAGAATTTCAAGAAAAATGTTAACGTCGGTAAAAGGAAAAGAGACGTCTAGAAATAAGCTGGGTTTGGATTTGGTTTGTACTATAAGCCTTTGGACTGAAGCGAGAGTCTGGTATAAGTAGTAAGATAAGGATAGCTAGCATCCCTCGGAGGCTGTACTTTAGATAGAGCTGCTACTTGTCCAAGTACTCCTTACAAGCCTTCTTACTCATAGCTCTTATCAGCATCCCTTCCTTTCTCCATCCCCTTCAGCGAGCAGATTATACTAGGCGAAAAATATCAACCGAGATCTTAAATATAAAGAAAATTGTTCTTGGCATTAATGGCTTAACTCGAAATTGTTTTAATGTTAAGTGTTTGATTCGCCCGCAAAAAAAAACACTGATTTCCAGTTTTAGCACGGTTCCACCCACCCTCCTAAGGGAGGAACCCCGCTTATGAGGTTGACCTCATGATAAAATCCGGAAGTGCTGACTAAAAGTTTTTATGTTTCAGAACCCTGGAAGAATATCAAGTTTACACTAAATCCTGGTCAATTATTATATAGGTAATTGGTTTAATATTATAAATTTATAAACAAACAATGAGACGTTGAGACTGGAGTTCGCCCTTATGGAAAAAATATTCAAAGGCATTTTTTCAAAACTACCAACAATATATATACGAGGTAAGGTCCAAAAGTTGCCGGCCAAGCATAGAAGGAAAGGTGAAAGAAAAAAACCGGTTTTACTGTTTTTCAATATATTCTCCTCTAAGTTCAACACACTTGATACAACGCTTTGGCAACATTTCTACACCATGAAAAAAATAATTTTCTTCTTTGTTAAAAAAATGTTCTTCCACTGCTGCTTGGAGCTCTTCGTCGGACAGGCCGGAAACTTATGGACCTTACTACGTATATATATATATATATATATATACATATATATATATATATATACACATATATATATATATATGTATATATATATATATATTATTTATTCTTATAGATGACCCAAAATATCAAAATTATTTTTTATCCTAGGTGGCATAGGGTCATTAAAGCAGTCTTCCTTTATTACACCACTTTATTTATTGGGCCCGACATGTTTCGTGCATCTTTTCTTCGCACCTCTTCAGGGGCACTTCTTGCAAGGAAGTCCTCCCGTTACCAAGTACTCCCTCTGGAGCCGGACTCCAGAGGGAGTAATTGGTAACGGGAGGACTTCCTTGCAAGAAGTGCCCCTGAAGAGGTGCGAAGAAAAGATGCACGAAACATGTCGGGCCCAATAAATAAAGTGGTGTAATAAAGGAAGACTGCTTTAATGACCCTATGCCTCCTAGGATAAAAAATAATTTTTATATATATATATATATATATATATATATATATATATATCACAAGCTCAAAAACGGTCTGATTTTAATGAAATTTGATACAAAAATGTTCCGTAGAATCCGTCCACAGGAACATGGTTTTTAGAGATAATGCGCGCGAAAAATTGGTACCTATTGGGTCTTCGAGCTCATATACTTGCAGGTACTTGTTTTATAGGTTCCTTCAAGTAGTAAAACGAATGAAACCATTTTTGAAGCGATATCTGTAACCGTTTACGAGAAGAATTGATACAACATATCCACACTAAGGGCGTATATAGAACAGAACTTCGGGAGGAGCTGGAAGAATTTCGGGACGGCTGAGAACATTTGGGAGTTATGGAATACTGACAATCTAGAACTTGGAATAGTTAGCTAATTAAAACGCTACTACACCTGATTAATTTTTTTTTTTTTAACGAAGTGATCTTTAATTTATTTTAAGGTTTTTATTATACTTTTTTACCGAATTGGAGGGGGGCAGTGGCCCCCTCATCCCCCCTTCTTATGCACTCCAATGTTCCAAACTTATTTTCAGTTTTGGTATTCAGAAACGATTGGTTCAGTTGAAACTTGATTCAGATGTTTGATATTCATGTAATCTAAGATATTTGAATTGGGTTTGCTTCGGTTGTGAAGAAAATATATATAAAAAAAAAAAAAAAAAAAAAAAAAAAATACCTAGGTATGAAATGTTCTGAAATCTTTGCATATTTTTTATAAATATCTCCAGAACGGTTAAGAAATCTTGGTAGGTAGAAGATAGCCATTCGGGGTTTTGGTTCTAATTACATAACAGGGGAATGGACTATTTTCTTAGTGTGCGCAACCTCGTTAGCAGACTATATATATATATATATATATATACAAAATATACTATTAAATTATATAAAATAGTAATCCAATATCTATTTACTTCAACAAAAGTTGGCAATATTCATATTGAATGCACCCTAATTCTTAGTAATTATTTGAAAAAAAAATACATTTATTACCCCTTGGACAATTTCCTCTACAATCGATACGGTAATTACAATCAGCTTTAGTCAATTACAGGACCTATTTAGGAGGGATTTTTTCGTATCATTACTTCTGAGAAATGTTGAAGGGAATTTATATTTTTTTCCGGCTTCTAAATGCCCATTTATTCCGAATCGCGTTCTTCCCTTATTTACCATCCGACATCTTTAAAGGTCCTTTTATCCTTCCATATTTCTTTAATTTAGTTTTATCGTCTTCTTTGCCCCTTTAAGGAGATAAATAAAATAAAAAGAAAGGAAAAAAACGTCACCTCTTCTTTACGACAGACTTTCAATTCCTAATTTAATTTTTCTCTTTTTAACAACAACTTTTATTGCTGTTCATTTTGAATAAATTACAACCCGTGCAGTATAAAAGGCTAACGAATATGTTTAAGATTATTTTACATCGGTAGTTTAATTATCATTGGAAATTGTCTATTTCTGTTGAACTTGTTAATGACCAGTAGGTAACTAATTTATTGTTAAAACGTTACTTGGATGATGGAAGTTATAATATGATATAATGAGCGGTCAAGTTAAATCACATAGATTCACTATTTTTATTAATTATAGTAAAAATTGCCATATAATCTCATAAAAAATTATATTAAGGATTTATTTTTAAATACCCCTTTAGTAAAACCACAATTCTCTGATGAAGGTTATAATTGCTATTCTAAAAAAGGGATTTTAATTGTAATAGGTTTGGTTCTTAATTTTTATTAGCCCATTTGCTAACTAATTATTGCATCTTTTATGGTATTTTAGGATATTTTGTTTTTATTTATTTTATTTTGGTGATACGCTATGCATGCGATGTGCACCTTACATTTTTTATACATTACATCTTTGTCTCTATTTTTACATTGTGTATATATTACTACATTATATTACATTGTTGTCTATATTTTTATGTTGTGTAAATATTATTACATTATATTAGATTACATCAGTGCCTATATATTTACATTCTGTATGTATTACCAAGGCCCAAGAGAATTATTTAAGAAATGTTATACACATATACAGTTATATTAATAATACATAAATACAATTCAAGGAATATCAATTGTACATATATGTACAATTGATATTCCTTGAACGTAAATAAGACATTAGACGTACAATACGATTCATATATGAATCGTATTGTACGTCTAATTATTCGTACAATTATTGTTGAAAAATGTTCTAATCTACAGTTAGTGTCTCATTAAAAGCATTGACGATTCACAAAAATGAACCTAGTTAGAAATGATGCAATCTGTTGGGAGAAAAAACCTGTAAAAAAAAAAGAAAAAAAAAAAAAAAAAAGAAGTTATTTGGTCCAGCTTGATGTGATTTTTTGTTTTTATTTTATATTTTGTCAAATGTCTTGATTTCTTTCATGTGTTTGTTGACATCTAATTAACGTCTTTAGTTTTTCATGTCGTAAATCATTTTACTTGTTTCTTTTTGCGTCTGGGCTTGATGATATATTTCCATGTCCAGGTATCGATTGTTTATGTCCTATACAATGTATAGTTGTGTTAGTATGTGTGTAAAATAAAGGGATGTGCACTGTAGATGTCCGGTAGGGTATAAAATTAATCTAGAGAATCTGCAAAAAAATAAATAAATAAATGCTGTTGTTAGTATCAAGCATGCTAATTAATTATTCTCCGAATTCAGTATTTATCATTTTTTGTAAAATTTCCATATCATGGCCACATTATGAGCATAAAGCAAATGGCAAGGCATTTTGATGTACCAGTATGTTCTAATTTCAATAACCTCTCCCAATCGCAGGAAGTCGGTCTCACATTCCTTTACGCCTTTTAAGGTACCTTCCTAAAGATAAGTAGTTCGAAAATACACAGGGCACCGGAGGAGGTAATTTTTTTTTTAATTTATTTATGAGCTTCTACAACAAAGGCGAATCACCCATAGATGAATTAAATTGTCATGTTGTGATACGTAGTTTGGTAACGTAAAAGGTAACGCAAATATCCGAAAAATGGGAGGATCTAAGTAAAAATCCTTGCATGGTGAAATAACCACCAAAAAAAATTAATACATTAAAAATACTCGCCGTGTAGGCAACCTGTCTATTATACAGTGTTTTAATAAATTGTTCTTTTTAAACAGTTTAGACTAAAAGCTAACTTTAAGTTGGTTTTACAGAGAAAAGAATTTCAAGAAAAATGTTAACGTCGGTAAAAGGAAAAGAGACGTCTAGAAATAAGCTGGGTTTGGATTTGGTTTGTACTATAAGCCTTTGGACTGAAGCGAGAGTCTGGTATAAGTAGTAAGATAAGGATAGCTAGCATCCCTCGGAGGCTGTACTTTAGATAGAGCTGCTACTTGTCCAAGTACTCCTTACAAGCCTTCTTACTCATAGCTCTTATCAGCATCCCTTCCTTTCTCCATCCCCTTCAGCGAGCAGATTATACTAGGCGAAAAATATCAACCGATTCCAGGATGTTCATTATTTTAAGGAAACAACATGTACAATCTTATTACTACCGCTGTGCTGTAACACATTGTCATTACACACACCCCCTTCACCCCGAAGTCCTGGCCGACAATGCAGGCATAAACATGACAAGGGAGCGAGAGAATTCGATTTGGGGAGAGAGCATGGAAGGGCTGGAGGCTGTTAACTTGGAGAAGTGCTCTCCGCTATGGCTGAATATGTATGTGCGGTAATTGTGTTCTGGTTCGATGCAGAGGTGCTGCTACTCCTTCCAATAGCTACTACGCCAAGTCTTTAGAACCACCTATCCAAAGTTGGATGCAATGGAGTCGTTCTTCCGACGGTCCTGACAGCTTCAACATTTCCGGCTGTAAAATCACCTAGTCCTAGTTGGATGCGGAAGTGACGTTTTTCCAGCTGTCCAAACGACAAATCCACAAAATCGAGCTGTATTACCACTAACAGTGAAGCTATTCTCCAAGCGGTCCAACCCACAGATCCGTCTTCTCCGGCTGTTAAAATGCCCATGTTTTTTAGATGAACGTTCTTTGAGCTGTCCTAACAGCTCCTGTTGGATGCAATAAAACCGGCATCTTCGGCTGTAAAACCAACAACGTCTGTTTGGACGCTGACGTTTCACTAATCACGCGATTTTACTCACAAGCTCAAGACCCGAAACGGTCTAAACAAGACTGTTAAATTGTTATGGATACATGCGCCGCCGATAAAGCAGCAAAGGAAGCAGCGCGTATGAGAGGCCCTGAACTCAATGCCTATGAAGCAATTGATATAAGCAAGTGGCAAAATAGTAAGTGCCTTTCACTAACAAATTAAGGAAAATAAAAGACTCCCCAAGAAAATCGCATAGTTCCTACAGGGGTACCCGGAGGAAAGAATTGGCCACAACTAGGGTACGTTTAGGACACACAAACCTCACCCACATGCACTTAAATACGAAGGATCCTGAACCATAATGAGAAACCATTAGAGGGCCTAAAAAACCTTTTAGTTGTTTGCCCAAAACAAAAACTAGCATACTACTACTAACCCAGAGGTCCAACCAATAGTTCCTCCGTTGTGTAATCACCAGCTAGTCCAACAGTTTGACCAATGATTTGAAATAGTGTTATTTCACACTACCTTCAGTTAAAAATGTTACGAAATTCGAAACTAACTGATCATCAAAGGCCTACTAAAGTTTCAATGCAACCGTAGTTTCTCACTGCATTAGAGAAAACAGGTATGTCACCATTATCACAAGACAACCGAAAAAAGGCTAACACCAAAAAAAGAATTGTTTTATAAACAACTAATTTAATCTAGAAAATGGCGTTCAAATGATGTTTCCTCATGTGCAAATTATATGTTAAATTGACATAAACGTCTAATTTCTTCACCTAAGCACTATAAAATATTTCCATGGTTAGTAAGTTATTTCTATATTATTCAGCGGGGATATGGTTGGTATAGGCAACCATACCCCTCCGAAGGGCTTGTAAAGACCTGGAAGCCCCCCTCCCACGGTTAGGGTTTATGGTGATGACGCTTCGGCCCTCATGTATAAAAGTTGGGGACACAGCATTAAGGAGGGAGAAGGCTTGGTAACACGATCCAAGTTTCTTTTATGCAGGTATAACCTCAAAGACCCTCCTTAGGGGGGGGGGAGATATCTTCAAGGAATTGTAGCCTATTTCTGTATATAATCTGTAAGGATATTCTTTGATCTTTGCCACTTTATAGAAAATATGCCTATTTTTACTTGAAGATTTAACAGAAAACTTTGGGAAGTACCCTTTTTTGAGAATTGATGTTAACAATGAGGAAATATTTCTAAAGCAGGCCATTCACGTTCCGATTTGCAGTGCGACTTAATAGGACTACTAGTTGGATAGTCGACTCCACTCACGCTCCGACTTGCTATCCAACTTGTGATCAACTCTTTTCTAGTCTGTTTTTAAGACGTTGATCACGAGCCGAAAAATTTATCGAGAGCAGACCGAATTTGCCCGAAGGTGAAGCACTGACAGGTAAGCACGACTTGGATCCGACTCCCCACTCACGCTCCAACTCCGTCGCCAGTCGTATGTCGGATCTTCGAGTCGTCCCTCTAAATCTTCCGACTCGTCCAACTAGACTTCCAACAATCCAACCACAAGTCCATTTATGATCCAACTTTGGAAGTTGGACCACAAGTTGTACTGCAAATTGAACGGAATGACCTCGTTAACATGTTCGGAGAATTTCATTGCGACAAAAAGTTTTAAGAGAGCCAAATTTGCCAAAGTTTATTGCCAATAGATATTTGTCCCACAGTTTTAAACGTAGTCTCCAAGATAAGGAGGTCTTCCCTCTCTCCTCCATAGCCGTGAAGATGGATTATAATTTAAGCCGAAACGTTGACAAATAAATAATACACATTTTAGTTATATAATGTCGTTTTATTTAACAAATTAGCGAACCCCGATCATCTGCACCATCTGTATTGAAAGTTTCTTAAAAGTTCCACTATCTTCTAGTAACCAGTGGTTTAGCTGATGGATTACACAACCGGAGCAGAGGGGTTGTTAATCGGATATCTTGGGTTGTTTTCTCCTCTGCATATTACTTTTAAAAGTTTCATTAATGTCTTATATGATGTTGGTTGCATACGTGGTAATATCTTTTATTTATAATAAAATAGGTCAGCCATTGGTGGT
This sequence comes from Gonocerus acuteangulatus, assembly GCA_946811695.1. Lineage (NCBI taxonomy): Eukaryota > Metazoa > Arthropoda > Insecta > Hemiptera > Coreidae > Gonocerus > Gonocerus acuteangulatus. Next base: position 28,454,315 of record OX328129.1, on the reverse strand, counting down.
TGTATTCTAAATCAAGCCATTGTGGCTAGTGCCTATTTATTTAATCTATATACATTTATTTTGATCCTTCTTACTGTGCTGTAGTCCTTTCAAATAAATTCTATATAGTTCGTAACGGCCCATACAAAATTACAACCTCCTTGCACATGAATTCCGAATGGATTTACAATAAAAAATAAAGATCAGAAATAGTTATTGCTTTCTTAAGAAAATCGTTTTCCTGGAGAATCGTTTTTGTTTTTTTGCTATAATATTTTAGGTTCCATTTCTTCAGGCTTCATCGTTGAAACACCAGTTTCACATTTCCTCCCATGTAATAAAATGTTATGTTTGAATTGTATTATGTAGGCTTTAATTATGTGGCATCAAATTTAAAAAAAAAAAAAAAAAAAAAAAAAAAAAAAAAAAAAAAAAAAAAAAAAAAAAAAAAAAAAAAAAAAACGATTCCCTAAGCAGCAGACCATTTATAATAAGATGATTTTTTTAATAATTATTTTACTATTAGCAATGAATAATACAGGTAAATAGTATAACTGTTTTTGGAAATTTAGAACTCTTTGCTGTATTTTTGGTGGGTTTTAGCGCGGTTCCTCCCTCCCCCATAGGGAGGAACCCCGCTTATAAGGTTGATACAATGAGACAATCCGGAAGTGCCGACTAGAAAATTTCGCGTTTCAGAACCCCTAGAAACCGAAAATAACGGTGGTTCAAATTTGTATATATATATATATATATATATATATATATATATATATATATATATGTATATATTTATATATATATATATATATATATATATATATATATATATATTTGTCTGTTCGCTCTCTAGGTAGAAGACGAATGGTCCGATTTTGATGAAATTTGGTACAAAAATCTGTCGTCCAATTTGAAAGGTCAAGTTCGTTAACCAGCAAAATCCGCCCACTGGAAGATGGCGTTTGGGGCGAAATTCGCGCATAAAAAATCGTAACGCTTACGTTTTTGAGTTCATAAGCTTGTAAGTACTCGTTTTATAGGCTTCTTGGGCTAGGAAAACGAATGAAACCATTTTCAAGGCGATAGCTTTAACCGTTGTCGAGAAAATTGGAAAAATAGTTTTTGAATACCGTTTTTGGTTTGGGTACTTAGAATAACGGGATTCAGTTGAAACATTATCTGCATGTTCTACTTTCATTAAAACTTATATGTTGAAAGTTATGTTACGTTTGGAGTTAAGGAAGGGTTAGAATAAAATATTTTATGAACAGACATGAAAAGGTTTGGAAACTTCGTATACTTTCATTAATATCTCGAACACGGTTGGGAAATCGTGGTAAGTGGATTGAAACTATTTGAAAGCTTACTAAATTCTCTACAAAAATGATTCTAAAGCTATTTTTGATTAGGTTATGTCAATCGGAGAAATGAGTGCTTAAAACTTCAAATACGTCTGTTTTGTTCTTATGAACGGGTTTTTGTCGTTCTTTTTGTAATTTTTGTCTCTTTCCCTTGGTTTTTTATTGCTTTTTATTTTTGTAATTTCTTATGTTGTATTTGTAAGGAAAATGTATGTGTGTGTAAAACAGGATAGGTAAAATGAGACCAATTTTCTGTTGTCAGAAATAATAAAAAGTTTTGGGAACTTCGTATAATTTCTTAATATCTCGAAAACGGTTGAAAATCTTGGGAGCGAAAGGTTACCATTCGAAAGCTTACTAAATGTTCTACAAGAAAGGTTCTAAAGAAAGTTTTGAATAAGCGATGTCAATCGGAGAAATAAGTGCTTAAAACTTTTAAGTAATTGATTTCGCTTATTCGAACTGTTCTTTTTGTCTTTGATTTTGGTACTTAGAATTATGGGATTCAGTTGAAACATTATGTGCATGTTCTACTTTCATTAAAACTAATATGTTGAAAGTTATGTTACGTTTGGAGCAAAGGAAGGGTTAGAATAAAATATTTTATTAACAGACAAGAAAAGTTTTGGTAACCTTTTATACTTTCGTTAGTATCTCGAAAACCGTTGACAATCTAGGGAAGCGAAAGGTTACCATTCGAAAGCTTACTAAATGGTCTACAAAAAAGGTTCTAAAGAAAGTTTTGAATAAGCGATGTCTATCGGATAAATAAGTGCTTAAACTTTGAAGTAATTGATTTTGTTTATTCGAACGGTTCTTTTTGTCTTTGATTTTGGTACTTCGAATTATGGGATTCAGTTGAAACATTTTCTGCATGTTCTAATTTCATCAAAACTAGTATGCTGAAAATTTACTTACGTTTGGAGTTAAGGAAGGGTTAAATTAAAATAATTTATTAATAGAGATGAAAAGCTTTGGAAACTTCATATACTTTCCTTAATATCTCGAAAACGGTTGAGAATCTTGGTAAACGGATGGTTACCATTCGAAAGCTTACTAAATGCTCTAGAAAACAGGTTCTGAAGAAAGTTTTGATTAGGCGATGTCAAACGGAGAAATAAGTACATATAACTTAGAAGTTTGATAAACGATAATTGATTTCGTTTATTTATACGGTTCTTTTTGTCTGTTTTTATTTCTTGTTATTTTGTTATTGCTTCTAGGAGGAGGATGTATTTCTCAATAAAACAGGGGAATAAATACAAATTCTTTGAACCTGTAACAGAACTGAAAACGTAAATATTCGCCGTGTAGGGTCAGTCCGGGTCGAGGTAGTCTGCCGGTTCAGGTAGGCTTTTATTGCACTTCATAAATCAAGATTCATTGTTCTCATCAAGCATTCTAGGACAGCTGACAGTTACCTTTACCTGTAGGAAGTCATGCAGCCAAATGCTATACTAGAAATATAATTATATTTTGTGGTTGAATGTGGCCGTAGTTCAATAAAAAATAACACTACTTTCTCATTTTCATGTACAATTTTATTTTGTTTAATTGCATTTAAAAGTAAAATGGATTTGTTAGCACTGCAAGTTAAGTAAATTAGAAATATATTCGTAGAAGAGTCTTCGTAGACCGAAACTTGGGACGGCAGAAAGAGAAATTTCTGCTTAGGATAGTTTCATCCCTAGCCGAAAATCTTGTTTTTTTTCATATTTGTTTACATTAGGAATGATCCAAACAAAGTAATAACTGTTTCTATTCTAAGTCTACAAAATAACACTAGGGATATGAATGGAACCGCGCTAAGATGACGCAGTTCCTGCGAGTCGGACTTTTTTTAACATTCTAGAGCCCTACACTGGGCGGAATATTGAAAATAGACGAACTCCAATATATCTACAAAATTCTTTAATTTACTGAAGTTGCCTACTTGATAGATAATCAATATTTTTGAAAATGTTTCAATAAATTATTTCCTGTGCTCTAATTCATTTGAACTGTTTTACTAAGAGACCGTTTACTTTTCAGTTCAACAATTTTTGAAAAATAATATTCTTTATTAAGAGAAGTAATTTATAAGAGGAAAGTAAGCCTCTTATTTGATGAACATCAAATAAATTAACGGTTTGTTTATTCTTAATTGAGAATTTCTTATAGGGGATTCTTTCTTTTCTCCTAGTCCAAAAAAAAAAACTGCTATTATTGTTCCTATTAATTACTGAAATATTAAAAAAAAAGTATCTTTGGAGTTTAAATGTCTTTGCCTGGCAAATATTCAGAATGTTAAGCATGTTGTAGACGGGAAATTTACGGACGACCACACATCCTATGAAAACTTTTTAATTATTTATTTCTCAGCAAACTTTTGTTAAAAATCATTTTATAGTTTGAAATGAAATACCGGAGGCAGGAAAATGATAACTTATGTTGTTTCGTTTCATAATTTATATATATTATATATATATATATATATATATATATATATATATATATATTAAATATGCACTGCATAATAATATATACGTATGTTTTATACTACATAAATTCTAAATGCAAGATATAACCATGCCTATATTAGTTGCATGCCCAATATGAAACCATACAGATCACCGTACCTTCCAGATATTATAAATACCCTCCCGAAAATTTATTGATTTTTCCTAGGGATCTGTTTAAATCTCAACGCCGATTCCTCTATTATTTCATTATAACATCCTTAAAAAACAGAAAATTTGCTCTGGAATCCTGAAGTTATAAAGCATTCCAAGGAAAAACTATTTTATTTTATTTTTTGTGTGTGTATCAATAATTGGGCTATTAACGCCGATCTATCTACAGGTGACCACTCTTTTATAATGCCAACAGCACGTGGTCGGAGGGGAAAAACTATTATTTTTATTATTATTAGAATACGGCGTCCTAACTTGGAAGGCATTACAAATTACTTAATACATATGATTATAGACTGTAATATTTTTTCTGTCTTTTTATATCCTTTTTTTTTCTCCAAAAAGAAAATTCTGAGGTCAAGTTGAATTAAAACACCTTATTTAATGATCAACACCACAGACCATAAATATGTCATTTATTTATTTATCCACATTTCACAATAACGTTTTCAAATTCTTAAAACCAGTAGCCTCCTTATTACACCTGGTATTTTAGGCCTTGCCATCCTAGGCACATTTGTTAACAAATTTATTTTGTAGGTGTAAATCAGTCTTATAATCACAGTCATTCCACCATTTTTTTTTCTGAAGAATCATGAAATTATGGTGAAATGTGGTGATATAAATAAATTACATATTCATGGTCTGAGCTATTGTTCATAAAAAAAGGTGTTTTAATATCATATTTTTGTAAATAAATAAAATAAAAATTACAATACTTTTATATTTGGCTTATAAACGATTATCCATGGTATTCTTCTTATTTCTGTATGCTATTAATTTCCATAGTATTATTACAGTTATAAATAGTTAAAATAATAGTTATAAATCAGTATGTACACACCTCTTTGTATTAGACAATGCCCCAATAACTATAAATTTTTTAACTGGAAATGATATGTTTCTCATTTTTCAGACAATAAATAGCTAGAGGATGAGATTTTATTTATTCCACTGCATGCAATAAACAATTTAAATTGCGAATTTAACAATGATAACTCAATTTTGTTTTGTGTTATAATTTATAATTAGTTATAAATTCCTATCCCTTGAAGGTATTAGCGAAAGCAAATTAGATGAGAGGAAGTGCAAATGAAATTCCTTTCGGTCCAATAAATTCATTGGCCTCTCTTTGAAGGGAAATACCGGTAAGCCCCCCGGACAAAGGCCTTCATCCGATGGTTTCTTCTCAATAGTGTTAATCCACTAACCATTTTATACGGATTATAAATTACTTTTGTATTACTTTTTTTTTTATTTTTTTTTACTGTATAATGACTAATAAGAAATCGATAGTCCTGCATTATAAAAATTATTATAATTATTAAACCCAGGAGTTCTTGCATCCCGTATGATATGCAAGAACTCCTGGGCAATGATAGCCAGTACATCAACACTATACTGACCTTCCTCAAGAATTCAGGACTATACAACCTTATTTGATGAACGTCTGCAATGTTGGCTTGTAAGATATTATATTTCGATTGATACTAAAAACTATTTATAGGTGAACCCTACGTCAAAACCATTATATAACAACACACACTTCCAAATCCCTGCAAATATTGGAAGGGTAACGATAGCAAAATAATAAATAAAGCAAAGTTTTTTCTTAATGAATCCGGTTTATACTAAAGTAAATAAAAAAAATTAGCAAACTTGAAAAAAATAACTAAAAATATAAATATCAATAAATAATATTATAGTAAATGTAGTATACTCGTGATACAAACTACGGTATCGTAATGCATACATAATTTGAAAAATTTCATCAAGAAATAAGCAGTGGAAAAAATAGAAAAACATTCAGACAATGCAAAAAAAAACCATTAATACATTTAAGTTAAACAAACATAGGTGAAAAAAAATCGGGTTAATTATAACCGTGAGGTTAAAAACACCAAACAAAATATGATGATAATAATAAAAATTCTAAATATAAAAAATGAACCATTTTTCCATGCATGAACTTAAAATAAATATTTTTTTCTTGCAACTTCATATTTTGATACTGACAAATAAATGAATGAACTAAAAATGGATCTGTTTGCGATTACCACATGCAGTTACTTTTTAAGTATCTGTAGTGATTATAACAGTGGTTCAGCGCATGCACAAAACTCATTAGGATTTCCATTCGTGTAGTCCTATTGGCAATTATATTGGTTGTTGCTGGTAGAAAAGTAGCCTTCAACACTCAAGTCAATCCAACACGGTTTATCTTTATTACGAGAAAGTATGAAAAAAAATTAAATAGGAATGAAATGAACATTTCAGAACATTAAACGTTTAAGTCATTTTCTCAAAACTATGTTTTTCAAAATTTTTCCGATCCACTTCAAACCTTAACTGTAGCATCCTCATGATATTTGCTAGTAATGTACGTAGGATTTTTTCGATTCATTGAATTATAACGATTTTATGACCGATTTTTGACTTATTTTTGAATAGAAAATGAATAATTGTTCACCATTTTGGAAAAAAAAAAATATTTCTTAAAAATCCTACGTACTTTACTAAATTCAGCCTTCTTCTTCTTTCGAAGTAATTTTAGTTTTTCGTCCTAGATTAAAAATTTCCACCTGCAGACTATCGCCCGTGAAAAAAGAGGGTTTCCGTTCGTCAGACCCAGCGCCACCATTATTTTTTTCGAAGAATTGTAACATATTTTTTTTGGATACTTTAACATCCCATATAAAACGTTTGATATAAAGACTTGAAAAACGTTTATTTATTTGTTATTTATAATTTCAAGAAAATGACTTTGATTTTGATGGAAAATCATATTAAAACGATCAATTATAGATCCATGAATTCAGTATGAACTTATGGAGCAATATAACGCCCTTCTAGGGAATATAAGCCAAGAGACCCGTTAACCCGATCCATCCCGGGTATTGTATGGCTAGTTGTTACAGGCGTCTCTAACTGACACCCGAGATACCCCAATTAGGGTGGATACGGGAGCTTCGGGTTTTTAATCCTCTCCCGGGGGATTCGTCGGGTTTGTTACGGGTGACTGATGGTGTCGCTTGGGGATTAAGGTGGATTTGCTGTCTTGTAAAAATAAAGTCGTTTATTTATATTTTATATTAATATTACTCATGTCGTTTTTTTTTTTTTTTTTTTTTTTTTTTTAGTATTAATGTATCGTAACAATATCAATATATTATTTACGTCAACCGAAGAAATTATTAAGTTACAGCTAAAAGAGGACAGTTAGTAGGAAAGGAAACCCAATATACAGGATGTACATAATATTAAATAAATAAATATATAAAAACAATTAAAAAAATGTAAGAAATTACTAAAAAAAAGAAATGGTCAATAAAGGCAATTCAAGTTTTAGAGATTTTTGTAAGAAAGCTTATATTACTACAAAATCAATTCATACCGTCGTAAAAAAATAATTTAAAAAAACAAGTAATTTATTATTCGTTTAATGTATTTTCCATTAACGTGTTATTATTTTTCAGATTATAATGAAAAAAAAATATTAACATACGAAAATGAAATGTCGTATAGGAAATTGTACAACACAAATAAATAGGATTATTACTGTGTTACTACAGTCAGAAAACAAATATTATGTATGTATATATACACACATATACATACATATGTGTATATATATATATATATATATATATATATATATATATATATATATATATATATATATATATATATATATATATATACAGGGTTATTGGTAAGTCGACCAACATCCTTCGCGAGCTGATAGTTTAGGTCTAAACAAACAATTTTAAGCCCATATTGCCTTATTGAAAAGTTACGCGTTACCAAGATATTTATTAATTTAGTGACTGTTGCTTAGGTTTTAGGATTTTTTTTTTTTTTTATTTCTAGCATTTGAGCTAAAGGTTTTTATTGTTTTTGTATTTCAGACATTCAGAATCAACTATTAATTAAATAGGAATATCAAATTATTACGGGACAACGGATGGTACGACCCAATAACTAACATTTACATTACTTTTTTTCCTCAAACCTGTAACTATCTCAAATATATATATATAATCAGTTTTAAGCCAGACTCCAGAGCGAGTACATGGTGACGAGAGGGCTTCTTAGCAAGAATTGCCCCTGAAGTGGTGCGAAAATATGCACGAAGCATGTCAAGCCTAATAAATAAAGTAGTGTAACGCAAGGATTACTGCTTTACCCCCCAAGCCTCCTAAAATCTAAGAGAATTTATATATATTTCGGGTCAATCACAAGAATAAATAATATATATTTACGGCCTATATAGATAATTTTCTATATAGGATGGAGACGTTTCTTTTTCGAGAATAATATAAATTTTCAGAAGAAAAAACATTAGATTTTAGGGGAAAAGTTATATTTTAACCGTGTCGGTATACTTGTTGGGAGCATTCTTCAGAACTAAATGCCTTCGGGATAAAGGAAGACCAAAACAGAGTATGTCACCACGAGCTAAATTTAACCATAAAATACATTTAGCACATTGTCACCTAACTGGTATATTTGACCTATCCCCCCCCCCAGTCACTTATAGTGACATGCCGAAACGTTCAAAAAGTATATTTATTTTAAAAAATTGACTATTAGCCTAATTCCAACTATTCTTTACTTCTTATCGCCCTGACCGCTAACTATTTGCATAAATTTATAACTTTTCGGGGGTTTTCAATCCAGGCAGATAAAATAGAGCTCACTAAAATTGAAATATTATCTAAGGTTTAATATTTCTCATTTCAGACCATCTTTTCCACTGTCGCCGTTTGTCCTGAATATAAATTTTTCCCAACGAATCGACTCGGTCCGGGAGTGGAAATAAGGAAAAAAACTGCGGAGGGCAGATCGGAGGAAATTGGATATGGGCTCTTATTGGAAGGATTTGTCTCAATCGCACCTATATTCCCTGGAGCAGGCAGGTCTCGGCGATTTTTCAAGGAGGGGGGCGAGGTTCCCCCCGCTCACAACCTTCCATAATGAAATGCGAGCCTCAATCTCTGCCCTCAGTCCACAAAATATTTCAACAAAAATTCTCGGTTTCCTGGCCAATGGTTTGTGGCATTTGGTTTATTTTTAAATACCTACCTTATTATTTCTTGGACATTCTGCCATTTGACAGCAAAACTACTTTTAAGGAGATTCTATTTGTGGAATAGCGTCTAGTCAGCATATTGTGCGTTACAGTTTGATTTACTAAGAACGAAAAAACTACTTAAATTGGCCATTAAAAGAAAATCACACCAAAAAAAAACTTCCAAGGTGCTGGTTTTCAAATTTTAGTGCAGCTACTAACCTTGCCAATGCTATACATAATGACAATAATTATTTTTGAGTGGTTTGGCCAAACAGATTTTTGACTAGAACAAGGAGCATTCTTGTACAAAAGACATGTTAAATGCATGTTTGATGCGGGTTACTAACGCAGCCATTTTGTTTCTCTCACTCTCTGTCTCGCTCTTCCGAAACCTCTCCCCCTCCTTTCCCTCAACCCTGCTCAAAATCAGGTAGAGGAAGCATTTATCCACAGCTTCCTCAAAGGAAGCTAAGGTGTATAAATTTTGGTAATGTTCGACAGAGTGAAAGTCTAAAAAAATAAATATTACAATTACACATGAGCAGTTTTAGACATTCATCTTGAATACCGTTGAGGAATTGTGAAAAGATCAGAATGCCAGTTCAGGCATAAATATTTATAGGAACACCTTCGTCCGATAAAACGCTGTTTCATATCTCTTTTCTAAGTTTCTATCATAACTTTCGGATGAAATTCATTGAGATGAAAAATCAGGATGCGGTGAAAATCATCAACCGAAATTTTACAGACTGTAAAGCCAAAGAACACCTTCGAAAACAAATAGACATTCACGGTCCTGCCTCCAGGGATTGTGCCAGAAAGCATTGGGTTTCCTTAGAGCTTTAGATCCGATTTAAAATATAACTTGTTTAATTGAAATTAAAAGCGAATAGTAGGTGTAGAAAAATTAATTTTGTTTAGAGCCTTCTGCCTAAATTCAGGAACATGCTTTAGGTCATAACATAATAAAACATAACGTAATAAAACATACAGAATTTTTTTCGTACTTGGCTACTGCGCATGCGCGAACGTCAGCGGACACGTTTTTGTGACACTTTTTTGTATCGATTTTCTGTAACGGTTTGTTTTCAGTTTAGTCATCGCTAAATATATATATGCTAAAATGCGTTCGTGAGTATGAGTCTCACCCCACGTCCCTACTAATGTTATAAAATGATGCTCGGCAGCTGGAAAGTTAAGCCTATTTTAATGTTAAACATGAACAGTATAACTAGAAAGGAGCATGCACATTACAACATCATGAGGTTCATTCGGTTCTGAGCACTTTGGGACGTTGAAAAACGTTTTATTTGGTTCAGCCGGTGTAGACATTGCTCAATAAAACAAATATGTATTTAAAGGTAATACTTTCGGATTGTTAATTAGAATTATAAATAATATACCAATATATCTAGGAAGAATTGTGCTACTGAAGGTGTAACTTACTTTTTTACTCTCCCTAAAACTATAATTCAACACTGGTGTTTTTGGTATAGGACAGAGCAGAGATGGCTTGTGGACAGTGGCGTCCCGGTTTTTGCCCTAGAGGCAACCCCTCGTGATTGATGTCCTGTCATCAGGACCGGCCGACCCTCCTCCCTGTGTCCTCTCTCGTCGAATATTAATTTTTTGCAATTCTAACCCGGTGTTTCAGGATGGCGAAGAGTGGGGGGAACTGGAGGCTACGGAGAGATGACAATAAATTCAATGAATGAAGAGGCGAAAGATATATTTTAATGATTGATCGGTAATGTAGATTTTTGTGTGTGTTGTTTAACGATATTTTATGTTGTTTTGAGGATATGAAAGTTGTACTACCTGCTTGTGTATTGTAACAGATTAATTATATTAATATTTTATTCTTACTCAATTACAATTACGATAAATGAGTTTTTTTGATTACATTTACTTCTTTGAATTACTGTAGTTTTAATTGGAACTCAATTATTATTACAACTTAGCGCTATTTATTTCCACTTACCAGTAATTGATATGAAACCAATTAAAATTACAAGTAAGTGTAATAGGCACAGAAGTAATTGAACAACAAGCCATTATTCCAGATATTTATAATAATATACGAAAATCTCAAGAAACGTTTTCTTTTCTTCAACTTTTCTGAAAAACGGTTATAGGGTAAACCGGACAGTTATTGACACCCTTAAGACTACATTTCTGCGGCGAAATTTTAAAAAAAATTCTTCTTACGAAGGAATCAAACTGAAACTTGCTATAGCTCCTCTTTATCTATCCTTTGAAAGACTCAAGTGGATTTTTCTTTCAAAAGTTCAATACATTTTAGCATATGGCAATAATTATGGTAAAAAGTGCAAAAACTAGTTATTGACACCCTGTGGATGGGTTATGGACACTACAGTTATTGACATCAGGTGTATCATGGACGACTTAGTGGGCCCTTCAAACATTAGTTTCCTGTATTTCTTATAATGAAATTAGGACTAGTTCGCTTATTTCTTCAAGTCGAAGTTTGGGGTGTCAATAACTCTCTGGTTTACCCTAGATATAGTTTTAAAAATGATTTCATTCATCGTCAAAAGTTACCTATATAAAGTTTACCTGAAAGCATATAAAAGATGCAAAATATATGATTTTTTGCGCGAATTTGACCTTACTTATAGTGTTACAGTAGGCCGATTCGGTGGGTTGCAATGTTATATAATACTAGAACATGTCTAGTCAAAACATGAGGTATTTGAAAGTTACAAAATTCCATTCCACATTTTTTGACAAAGGAGAGCCAATCGTTCAACCTATCCCTCAATAAACATCCACTTTATATGTAGAGATTTAAAGCTTACTAAGTGTAGAATTTTTTCTAAAAGTCGTGAATCTGTAGTCTGCGGGGGAAAAAATCGCTAGAAACGTCTGATTCATCGAGCAAAAAAAAAACAAAGAAGTGCTTTATTGGACGCCCAAAAATTATCTTTTATTAATGGTTTTAATGAATTAAATCACTGTTATTTTAAAGGGAATTTTATAAATTTTATTATGGTGTAATTATAATTTAATTATCTTGAATAGTTTTTGAGCAATCCTTCCTTATTCAATGAAACATATGTCTACGTTAAAAACATACCTGCTTTTCCCTTCGGAATCAGACCACTCTCCAAATGAACATTTTCTTAGGAAATGATGACTTTGGACAATTATACTTGAATATATCTTTATATATCTTGGACAAATAATCTCCTTTGAGGACAAGCTCGATTAAAATAGGATGGAACAAGTTCTTGTCACTGAAGAAAATATTTAAAGGCAATATCTCTACAGAACTCAAGGTTAAGGTACTACACTCTTGCATATATCCTGCTATCTTGTATGGAGCTCAAACATGGGCACTGACTATAAAGCTGGAAAATAAGCTCAACGCAACTCAGATGGCAATGCTGAGGAGTATGATAGGGCTCAGAAGAAGAGATAGGAGAAGAAACTCGGAAGTACTGAAGAGGAGCCTGAGCCGAGAAGCTCGTCAGTTGAAATGGAGATGGGCAGGACACGTCGCTAGGATGAGTGACGAGAGATGGACCAAGGCAGCAACGGAGTGGACCCCCAGGGAATATGCCAGAGGAGTTGGCCGGCAGAGAACAAGATGGAGAGATGAAATAGTCAGAAAAGTTGGAAATAACTAGTGGATAGTTGCAAGAGACAGAGTGTGGTGGACAAGAGTTGTAAATAGAACTGATTTTAAGAAGATTATTATTATTATTTATGTAAAAAATATTACTACTTATTCGAATATATTCAGCTGTTATCTATTTCCTCCGTAAGGAGAGGCTTTTGTCAGAAATTATGTTAATAAAGCTATTATTATTATTATTATATCTGTATATAACATCTCTACTTTACTTTCTCATATGTATATACCAGGCGTACTAAAAAGAATATCGGCGTTTATCATTTTATTATTATTATACTCTATGATGTACAATATAGCGTACACTTATAAATGATACTTCAAATGAGAGAGCAACTAATTTTTGTTTGTGGGCATCAGTGCACATGCGCAATCTTTCCGCTGCTAACCATTTGAAAGCACTAGACGCAATAATGGTGAGAGAAAGAAAGAGTTTGAGTGAGTTAGTGCGAGTAGGGAAATTAAAATTTCTATATTTCAAATTGAAATAATATATATTTACTCCTGAGGAATATTTACAGCAAAATTCAATCGGGAGCTGAGAACCAAAGGAGTGATGTCATAAATCCGCCATAAAAAAAATACTGCTTTTTTATTCCTAAAGCAGATATTGACAAGGTATATTTTACGGTCATATATCAATTCTTTATAGTCACTTATGCCTCGAACTTAAATTATATGTCGAGGTAAAATACCTCAAATCACGTATTTTAGATATTACCCCAGATATAAATCTCGTGAATTTTTATATTTTATGCCTAATGTCTTAGGTCTTAGGTAAACCGGAGAGCGCAGGTATACCTCTCCGGTACACCTGAACAGGCGACAGCACACACACGCTCCGGTAAACCGGACAGGTGAAGGATTTCTACAGTCTAGAAATGGCGAGTCAACAAGATTCCTTTTGGTGGGATTTTTAGTGGCTATAAACAGCAGTAAAACACGAAAACCCACGGTTTTGGCATTTCTTGCTCTTAATTCGCCACAAACAGGGTTCTGATCCGTACATCTCAATGCAATCGTCCAGAATTTGGTTCCGTTTTCAGACAGACATGAATACTTCAACTGGTAATACTACATTGTAACTTGTTTTACCATTTTCTTTTTTATGGGTTTAAATGCTACCTTAACTAATCACAATTATATAAATTGTGGCGGAATAGTTTTTAAATGTGCCAAAAATTCGAGTTTTCAACTAAAGTCCCGATACATTTCAAAAATCTTTAAAAAAAAAATACCTTTCAGTTCATGAAATAATGTACTGAAACTATTGTTTTTCAATTTGGGCGATATTCTAGAGCCTTCAATTTTCACTCGATCAACTTCAAACTTTAATTGCAGCTTCACCATTTTCGAAAAAATTAATATTTCTTAAAAATCCTACGTAATTGTCTGGATATTACTTTCTTCTTTCAAAATAATTTGAGATTTTTGCTCTTGATTAAAAAATTGCCACCTGCAGACTACACCCCGTGAAAAAAAGAGGGTTTACGTTCGTCAGACACAGCGCCGCCATTTCGTTTTCGAAGAATTAAAAATTTTTTTTTTATACTCCAACATCCCATAAAAAAACGTATGATATAAAGAATTGAAGAATATTGATTTATTGTTATCTATAAATTGGAGAAAATTACTTTGATTTTGATCCCACAAGGTAGTGTTACCTCTTACCACAGCTAAACAATATAGAACGGGCTACAAGGCCTATGGCACGCGAATACAGAGAGTAGACTGCGAATTAGGCACAAAACGAAGCTCTTTAGTCGGAGAATTCGCCAAAACTAATCTCACGCCTGCGCAGGTATACAGGATGACTCACACACACGTTCCGGTCTACTCGCCTGCGCAAGTAAAAAGAATTGAATTTCAATTCTTCTCCGGTATACTTGTACAGGTCGCTACGCCTGCACAGTTATACCGGAAGGTACTGGCACAAGCGCTCCGGTTTACCTGCGCAGGTCACCTGTGCAGGTATACCTCTCCGGTATACAGGAACGTTTATGGCCATAGGGAGATGGAAAACCGATTATAATAGAGTATTTAATGATTAAGATTAAATTATCATATTTTATGAATAGATAATTATAAAATAAAGAGAATATTCTTATAAAAACACAAAATAATTATTAAAAAGTTCTTAAGCAACAGGAAATAAGATAATCATTAATAACAATAATAATTTTAGAACGGTCATAAATAAGTCATTCAAAAATACCATAGATCACAAGTCGAAGGATGGATAGGATTTGACAAAGAAAAAACATCATAATTTATCATTTAAAAAAATATTTTTTTATTTATGCATCAGTGACACTGCGACAAGGGCAATTCATCACTTTAAACACTTAAATAACAATAAACAATTCTAAACAAATTAAACAATTAAGTAAACCACAATTTTCGAATACAATATGCATTTATGATAAAAAGGTACAAACTAAACAGAGGCAGATAGGGCAGTAAGTAACTACAATTATAGACTTACAATAATTATGAATTTTAAATCATAGTTTTCAAATATATATTAATGGTAACAGGATGTAAATAGAAAAAATAAAAATATATATTAGTAGGGGAAAAATTAATAAATCAGACAAAAATTAGATAATGGCAATGGGCTGTAAAACAATTTGCCGACTAGAAACTTTCACGTTTCAGACCCTATAGATCACGAAAATATAGGTGGCCAAATTTGTGTATATATATATATATATATATATATATATATATATATATATATATATATATATATATATATATATATATATATGCTTGTCTGTTCGCGCTCTAGCAAGCTCAAAAATGGTCCGATTTTAACGAAATTTGTCATAAAAATCTGTGGTCTAATTTGAAAGGTCAAGTTCGTTAACCAGCAGAATCCGCCCACTAGAAGATAGTGTTTGGGGCGAAATTTGCGCAAAAAAAATCGTAACGCTTACGTTTTTGAGTTTATATGCTTGCAGGTACTTGTTTTATAGGTTTCTTAACATAAGAAAACGAATGAAACCATTTATAAGGCGATATCTGTAACCGTTCCTGAGAAAAGTGGAATCAATGTTTTTGTAAGTCATTATATTTTTGTGAGTACCTAGAATCGCGGAATTCAATTGAAATATTTTCTACAACTTGGAAATTAATCCCAACTAAGATGCTTAAATTTTGGTTATATTTGGAGTTAAGGAAGTATGCGAAAAAAAATTATTTTTTTAATAGACATGAAAAGTTTGCGGATCTTCATACATTTTTCGTAAATGTTTATCTCACTTTTTAATTGGTTGCTTCTTGTTTTAAATTGCACTTATCAGTAAAATTATTATTGTAATAAAATAAGCTAAGAAACGGTGAAACGTATTGGTAATAAGTTTGCAGTGGCTGTGATAATCAAGATGGCATTTTCTAATCATGATGACGTAGGTTGTTTTGAATTCTCCTGTCTATATAACCTTCCTAATAGCCTCTAACTGAAGTTACCGTTATTTCTTATTTTGTAGAAAGATTTAACCCACGACAGAATGGAATTTTATTCGCCATGAAGCTTATATTTACAGTTGATTATAACAGTAAAACGAATTTCCTAGTAAAACAAGATGCTTAAAATGACAACGAATTTTTGGTTGTTTAGAATAGAGCCTTCTCAGCAGTAGTCAAACAGTAAGTACGTTTTCAGTACATAATTGTATTGACTTATACAGATTAAGAATTATCCGTTTCTGTGTAAGTTGGCTACTGTCAGTTTCCTGTGATTTGTGATGCTAATTTATTCCATTTGTACGTAACCGCGCTAAGATGACGCAGTTCCTGCGAGTCGGACTTTTTTCGTGTTTGTGTTTTACGGTTACTTTACTCTTACATACTTTGCGTTTTTCTGTGTATCTAATTCCAAGTACTATTTCTTATCTTATATTTTGTCTGTAACTCTTCGGCGATGTTTCGTTTTGTGTGTCGCAGTTCATTATCAATCACCAAGTTTATTCATTCTCAGTTTCGTTAGATGAAAAACATCTAATGGATGAATTGTGAAGTCTTCAGTCCCATTTTTTCTTGTCCTTGTAGCCAATACATTGTTGTATGTATGCTTGAATGTTTTCTGGGATATTACCTCATCATGCTGTATAGGTGTAAATCGGATGGTTCTGGGTTAAATTCCCATACAGCATTTTAATATATTTTATTAATAATTATATTTTTTTATGAACATCATCTAAACAATTAATGTTCTCAAAAATTGCTTCGGGAATAGAAGGAGTTCCCGTACATTTTAAAAAGCTCCGAATTCCCTTAGATCTTCCATTGCTCCCAAGGGAACGTTTAAACCGCCCCATAGACAATTAGTATAAATTCGAATTAGCTACACTTAAGTATGCAGATGAGGACTCCCGGGAAGAATGGGGAGTTTAGACGGGGTGGGGAAGGAGGAGAAAAAAGAGAAAGAGAGGGAATACTAGAAATTCAGACAATGTAAGATAAAAAAGGATGTAATCCTAAAGAGGCCGAGAAGATTTGCATGTACTGCAGGTGGGTGCAGGACTGCAACGCGAGATTAGCAAGGAAATTTAAGCCTCGCCGAGGTACTTTGTATGGAGGCGGCGTTCTACAGGAGAAGTGGCAGGGATCCTTCCTTACATACATAATCAGGAGCGGCTTCAACTTTTATTTACAATTCTTTAGAGGCAGATTTGATTAATATTTTAATTTGAGAATCAGAATAATTATTCTTAATGAATACAAAAGACAATAACACTAAACATTGTATTACAAAAATTAAGAATAGGCATTTTAACACTTGCGAGATACTAGTTAAAACATTCACAAGGTTCTAATAAAGTTAGGTTCGATTTTTTGACGAAAGGTCTAAGAACTAACACTGTGGACGCTATCACGTTAATACATACACTAACCCGCATAGACACATTAGTTTAGAGTTTAAAGACATTTTCCAAATATTCTGTCATGAGTGCAACGTCAAAAATCACTCCATCGGATAGTGCAAAAAATACGAGCAGTTTTGGACATTTCATATATTTTTCTGACAAAAATATATGAGAAAATGTGTCAATCAAGAGATGATTTCTTCAATAAGTCACTCATAAAGTTCATTAGGGCCATCTCAAGCGATAATGTTTGCGTCGTTCCATTGAAGAACTATAATTATTTTAAATAAATGCTCTTATCAAAAGAATGAGTTTAACTCTGCATTTAAAGAGAGAAAGAGATTTGATTTTTTTTTTTTTGTACTTGTATTTTGTAGTACAACGTTTTACAAAAAAAAAAAAAAAAAGCGAAAATCTTGATAGCTACTAAGAGACCCTAGGTAGCGCGAGGATCCAGTTTTATGAAAAACGGCGTCATTATCATCCAGCACGAGTACGGGAGCAGCATGGGAATAGCATCTTTGTCAAGCTACACCTATGAGGAGCAATGAATGATTTAAATCTAACTGCGCGGCCCTTTTTGACAGAGTTTTGTTAACATTATGAGGTGGAACTAATTATTTCGTTTTATATGGTAATTTTATGCGTTTAACTAGATAAGGCTTGGAGACGGCCTAGCATTCCAGTTCTGGATCTCTGTTTCAAGAGATAAGAAGGAGGTAAAGTTCCAGATTCTATCGGCGTCCACAGATACTCAGGCGATCCCACGCTGGACTCATCCTGATGTAGGAGAAAGTTGCAATGACCTATCATTTTATTCGCACTTCCTAACCCTTATGCCTCCTATTGGTCATTTTCCCTAAGTGTCAGACTGAATTCAGCGAATAAATTCTTTATTAATTTTCTATCAAAATTGATTTCTACCAGAAAACCCGTTTAATTACACGATACTAAGTTATTATCGCTTGATTTGCCCCCTTCCCTTGTTTTAAAATGATTTTTTCCAATACAAAATACCCAGAAACTAACAAATAAAAATAGTTCTCCTTTAGAATTGAGAAATCAGATATCATGTATTGTAAACAAAGTAGAATGGAATAGCCTAGCGTATGTATATAAGAGAAACATTAAGGTTGATAGATGCCCGTACCTGAAAGAGATATTCTAAGAAGATAGAGGCACCCGGGGAAGAAGGTATTACACACAGCTTCTTCTCTCTTCGCTATTTTTTCTCTCTTATCTCTTTCGGCATCTTTCACTCCTGGAAGGAGGGAATTTTCTGGCATTTCTTGTCCTTTGGAATATCTTAGTTCTAAAAGTTAACTTTAGTTCTGGAAAACGTAGTAAGAACAAAACCTTTTCTCTACTGAGATCGGTAATATGAGCGGTGAAGGACATTCGGAAGGACTGTAACAATACGTTTGCACCCATGAAAACATTTTTGTAAATATAAATAAATATATATATATATATATATATATATATATATATATATATATATATATAAAATTATTATTCAGCTGACCTAATACTAAATCTTCGAATTTTCGTGCTAGGCGGAAGGTCAAATAATAAAAAACTTTACTAAACAGTTACTCAATCTTTATTTCTTCCCCCTTTTTTAAAATTCCTTCTTCCTTTTTCTACTTATATCTTTTATATCATTTTTTTTTTTTTCGTTTTTCACACGTTTTTGGTGCCTCATCAGGGGAACAAGTTACAAATATACATCTTACAGCCTCAACTTGAGAAGAGAATCTTCCACTGGTATGGCAACGTCTATACCTTCCATAGTCTCAAAGAATCCAATATGGCGGAATATAGTGAACATATCGATGATCGATATGTCATATGTTTAAAAATTAATTTCCAGAATAAATATAGTTTTAACATTTAAAACCCTGCCCCCCCCTATAATTAAACCATTTTTTGTAAAATATGCTAATAAAAATAGAATTCAGATATAGAATTTCTGTTTTGTTTTAGCGCGGTTCCTCCCTCCCCCATAGGGAGGAACCCCGCTTATAGGGTTGATACAATGAAACAATCCGGAAGTGCCGACTAGAAAATTTCGCGTTTCAGAACCCCTAGAGAACGAAAATAACGGTGGTTCAAATTTGTATATATATATATATATATATATATATATATATATGTACATATTTATTTATATATATATGTACATATTTATTTATATATATATATATATATATATATATATATATATATATATTTGTCTGTTCGCTCTCTAGATAGAAGACGAATGGTCCGATTTTGATGAAATTTGGTACAAAAATCCTTCGTCCAATTTGAAAGGTCAAGTTCGTTAACCAGCAAAATCCGCCTACTGGAAGATGGCGTTTGGGGCGAAATTCGCGCAAAAAAAATCGTAACGCTTACGTTTTTAGCGCGGTCCCTCCCTCCCCCATAGGGAGGAACCCCGCTTATAAGGTTGATACAATGAAACAATCCGGAAGTGCCGACTAGAAAATTTTGCGTTTCAGAACCCCTAGAGACCGAAAATAACGGTAGTTCAAATTTGTATATATATATATATATATATATATATATATATATATATATATGTATATATTTATTTATATATATATATATATATATTTGTCTTTTCGCTCTCTAGGTAGAAGACGAATGGTCCGATTTTGATGAAATTTCGTACAAAAATCCGTCGTCCAATTTGAAAGGTCAAGTTCGTTAACCAGCAAAATCCGCCCACTGGAAGATGGCATTTGGGGCGAAATTCGCGCAAAAAAAATCGTAACGCTTACGTTTTTGAGTTCATAAGCTTGTAAGTACTCTTTTTATAGGGAATTACGGGATTCAGTTGAAACATTATCTGAATGTTCTACTTTCATTAAAACTAATATGTTGAAAGTTTTGTTACGTTTGGAGTTAAGGAAGGGTTAGAATAAAATATTTTATTAACAGACATGAAAAGTTTTGGGAACTTCGTATACTTTCATTAATATCTCGAAGACGGTTGGGATATCGTGGTAAGTGGATAGCAACTATTTGAAAGCTTACTAAATTCTCTACAAAAAAGATTCTAAAACTATTTTTGATTAGGTTATGTCAATCGGAGAAATAAGTGCTTAAAACTTCAAATACGTCTGTTTTGTTCTTATGAACGGGTTTTTGTCGTTCTTTTTGTAATTTTTGTCTCCTTCTCTTCGTTTATTATTGCTTTTTATTTTTGTAATTTCTTATGTTGGGAAAATTTTGTGTGTAAAACAGGATATGAAAAATGAGACCAATTTTCTGTTAATAGAAATAATGTAAATTTTGGGAACTTTCATTAATATCTCGAAAACGGTTGAAAATCTTGGTAAACGGAAGAATACCATTAGAAAGCTTATTAAATGCTCTACATAAAAGGTTCTAATGAAAGTTTTGATTAGGCGATGTCAATCGGAGAAATAAGAGCTTAAAGCTTTAAAGTAATTGATTTCGCTTATTCGAACTGTTCTTTTTGTCTGTTTTTAATTCCTTGTTATTTTTTAATTGCTTATAGTTGGATAGTGTATTCGAAAATAAAACAGGTTCCAAGATTCCAAGACCTTGTAACTAGCGGGACGGTTTCTAGTGTTGCCGACCCTTCCAGGTAAGATTGTAAATCCTACCTTTCAAGCCTGGTGGAACCAAAATAATAACTGTCGGGGTTCGGTCACTGCTACTTAATAAAACTACATTTTATCGTAAAAAAGGTTTTATTGTGCCGACGTTTCGGCTTGAACTTCAAGCCTTCATCAGGGCTGTAAATACAAGTAGGACATATTTAACACTAATATATGCACATATCTATGTAAATATACCAAACATATATATATATATATATATATATATATATATATATATATACATATATATATATATATATATATATAATATATATATATTTATATATAAGCATATACACATAAACATATACACGCACACATATGTACATATATATATGCCCACATACATACACATATGGGGTATGTATTATTAAGTAGCAGTGACCGAACCCGGACAATCCCTACCTTGCATCATCAACGGTCAACGATCTCCTCTTAACAAAATAATAACTGCTTCTATTTTAATCATTCGAAATTAGACTAGGGATAAGAACGGAACCGCGCTAAGATGAGGCAGTTCCTGCGAGTCGGACTTTTTGAGTTCATAAGCTTCTAAGTACTCGTTTTATATTATTCCTGGGCTAGGAAAACGAATGAACCCATTTTCAAGGCGATAGCTTTAACCGTTTTCGAGAAAATTGGAAAAATATTTTTTGAATACCGTTTTTGGTTTGGGTACTTAGAATCATGGGATTCAGTTGAAACATTTTCTGCATGTTCTACTTTCATCAAAACTAATATGTTGAAATTTTGGTTACGTTTGGAGTTAAGGAAGGGTTAGAATAAAATATTTTATTAACAGACATAAAAAGTTTTAGTAACTTTGTTTACTTTCCTTAATATCTCGAAAAAGGTTGAGAATCTTGGTAAACGGAAGAATACCATTAGAAAGCTTATTAAATGCTCTAAAAAAAAGGTTCTAATGAAAGTTTTGATTAGGCGATGTCAATCGGAGAAATAAGAGCTTAAAACTTTAAAGTAATTGATTTCGCTTATTCGAACTGTTCTTTTTGTCTGTTTTTTATTCCTTGTTATTTTTTAATTGCTTATTGTTGGATAATGTATTTGAAAATAAAACAGGTCAAGAAAAATAAGAAAAACAATTTAATGTTAGAGATATGGATTTCCAAGATATATAGCTTTTCAACTGCCTAGCGTCCTTCCTAGGGAGGGTTCTTTGTCTTTGATTTTGGTACTTAGAATTATGGGATACAGTTGAAACATTTTCTGCATGTTGGAGTTTCATCAATACTAATATGTTGAAATTTTTGTTACGTTTAGAGTAAAGGAAGGGTTAGAATAAAATATTTTATTAACAGACAAAAAAAGTTTTGGTAACTTTGTATAATTTCGTTAGTATCTCGAAAACCGTTGACGATCTTGTGAAGCGGAAGATTACCTTTCGGAAGCTTACTAAATGCTCTACAAAAAAGGTTCTGAAGAAAGTTTTAATTAGGCGATGTCAATCGGAGAAAAAAGTGCTTAAAGCTTTAAATTAATTGATTTCTTTTATTCCAATGGTTCTTTTTGTCTGTTTTATTTCTTGTTATTTTTTAATTGCTTATAGTTGGATAATGTATTTGACAATAAAACTGGTTAAGTAAAATAACAAAAACAATTTATTTTTAAAAATATAGATTTCTAAGATTCCAAGACCTTGTCACTAGCGGGTCTGTTTCTAGTGTAGCGGACCCTTCCAGGTAAGATTGTAAATCATGACCTTTCAAGACTTTACTACTCACAGGAATGGCGTCAGTGACCTTAAGGGTTGACACGCCATTATAATAATTAATTTTAAAAAAAAGACTGGTGGAACCAAAATAATAACTGCTTCTATTTTAATCTTTCCAAATTAGACTAGGGATATGAACGAAACCGCGCTAAGATGATACAGTCCTGCGAGAGGGACTTTTTTAATTACCAGTTTCTTTCTATTTTTTATCCATTCCTCTAGCAAACGGTTGAACGAATTCGTTAATCAGCAAAATCGGTCCTTCTGGATAGGGGTTTACTCCGGACCCAAATCCAGAAGGACTGATTTTGCTGATTAACGTATTCGTTCAACACATTGCTAGAGGAATGGATAGCCATATTATAAAAAAATAGAAAGAAAGGGGCTTACTCCGGACCCAATTTACTAATTTTTACAATGTTCACGTGCTTGGAAGACTTACCTTAGTGTGCTTATCGTCCACAAAACGAAGCAGGTAAAATAAAAAAATAAATTAGGTACTAATTTTCCTTAATTTTAATTATACTAGAATGAAACTCCATTCTTTCTGGATATATCAAGATCCACTTATGTATCTGAATTTTTCCGTCTTCTTAAACCGTAAAATTGGGTGACATTGCTACAGCGTTGTGAAATTGGTACAAACCTATACTGTTTATAAATGCTTATATATTTGTCTGAGAGCGAACATACGAATGTTTAGGTGTATATTTGACTGTTCGCACTCTTTGGGCAAAGTTCAACCGTTTGATATCAGTTCAATGAAAATATCCTAGCAGTAAAGGTTTGTACCACTTGCACCTCACTGTACTAATAAAGTAACCCCATTTTACGGTGCATGACAAAGATTTTTGGGACGGGTTTTCTATAGATTAACACCCTTTTCTAGCCAGGATAAGGATGATACCTTTTCTTTTTTTGAAAGAAAAGCCATCACCCCTGGTGGGTCTCGCACGCACGACCTTAGGCACGCCTTACCACTCCCCGTCAACGGGTCCTCCAATTGTTGTCATACCTGTCGGTGGAGACCGTCGTCACTGGCATCTGTGCGAGTACTGTGGCCCACAGTACTCGCACAGATGCCAGTGACGACGGTCTCCACCGACAGGTATGACAACAGTATATTTACTGGCGGACCTAACCCCTTAGGTCCTCCAATTCCTTCATTTCGCCAGCCCGCATAAGTGCGGGAGAGTGTACCTGAATAAATAGCTTAATATTCGTGATAACATAATGTTTTAAAGGCAATGAAGTACCTTAGGCCATCAACATAAAATCATTTATACAATAAGCAATACAACAGTACTAAAGATTAAAATATAAGATAATGACCAACAATTTTCTTGTGACAATAATAATTTTTTGACATCTTGGGAGGTACTTAATAATTTTTCTGCAGTCGTTTCTCCAGTTTTATGCATAATGTTCAGAAGGATATCAAGTTAAATAAGAGCGTAATATACAGGAATGCGGTACTGGAGGTGATGTAGAGAAGCATTAGTAAATGAAGCTAGCTGAGGGACTTATCTGCTAAGTAGGACTCCGAGGCCCATGGGGACTTAGCCAGTTCCTGATTAAGAGGGCAGCTTCAGGATTACCTTCTTCCGCCATTAGACTGATTGTCTCAAGCCGAGGTGGAGAGTCGCTTTTCTAGGGCCGAATATAGTTTATGATAGCGAAAACTGTTAGGACAACTATAGGAAATGTGAAGTTGTCTAATAAACATAAAAGAAATCTTCATAACCAAGGAATTGGGGTCTAGATAAAGCGAGTCAGTACAAGAACATTGTATGCTTCGGTTCGGATGATAAGCTGGACCTCGAACAATTTTTTTTTTTTTTTTTTTATAATTTATTTATGAGCACCCCGCATTGACAGCGTTTCGCCCAGGTACACATATAAAATAGAAATACATAACAACAACAAAATAGTTACAATATTACATAATTACAAATCCAATTACATTATTGTGTGTTTTAATCTAATTATACAATTAAGTTTGTGAATAACATACAGCTAAAAGTAAAATTAACTAGTAAAAAACAATACATTTTTAAGAAAAACTTATAATTATAAAGGCTTCGTCATACAGGGATTAAAGGAGAGAAGAAGTAGTGTTAGCCAGACTAAGGATAGGCCACACACGTATAACTCATGAATACCTTATGACAAAGTCTGATAAACCACTGTGCCAAATCTGTAACAAAGACCTCACAGTTCAACATATACTGACAGACTGTAATTTGAGACAAGACTTGGAAATTCCACGAGACATGAACGAACTACTCCGTGATAGCAGTCACCATATCAACGCTATACTTACCTTTCTAAAGACAACAATATTTTTAACAAAATTTAACAAACCCCAGACCAAACTCGAACAATTTAATCTCTGTAAATAAAATAATAGACCAAGGAAATAAGATATCAAATATTAATAATACAATGTTTGTCCCAATTTATGGTTAGAACTAGAGCCAGAATGTGTCCTCGTCTGACACTTATGAATTTATTTAATTAGTGATGCTGAGTTTCGCAACAGAGGCGATGTCCTCATTAGAACGGCAGAATCAAAGTCGGTCAGTTGTTAGTCGAGTGACAGTGAGTTGGTTATAAAATTAACGAAGGTAACAAAAAGTATTAAAAAAATAAATAAATAAAAAAAATATTATATACAATAAAAATAAAATAATATAAAATATTTCCATTAAAAATGACATGTAGTCATACTTTCGAGTAAATGTGTGTATATTTTAAATGTGTTAGAAGTGGTTGAATATACGGACTACCTTCTGTCAGTAAGTCATGTAAGTCATGAGGAATCGTTAAGTTGGTGCGTTGTCTACAGTCCGTCAGGATATGTTTTACAGTTAATGTTCTGTTGCATAGTCTTCACGTTGGTCTTTCCTTTCTGTCCAGTAAGTATGAGTGGGTATGTCCGGTGTGGCCTATACGTAGGCTGGATAAAATTACTTCGTCTTGTCGAGTGAATGATACTCGTCGTGTTCTTAATTTCTCTTAATTTACATTCACTCTTGAACCAATTTTCTTCCCATTCATACTGTGTGTTAGTTTGTATGGTTTTGCTTAAGTCAGATGTAGTCACGGTGTTTACGTCAGGTACAGGCCGGTTTGTAGCTAGTTTTGCCTGTATGTCCACAGCTGTACTCATTTTTATGTCTTCGAGTCCAGGTAGCCATAGGAGAGTAATATGTTTGTTTTTACTTTGTAAAGTGTTTATTTGTAAAATGTTTATTTAGACTTATTAATTTCAAGTCTAACTAATGTCACCGTCACCTTATCGATGTAGGTAAAATGGTAGGTAATAGACATGTACATAAAAATGTTAAGACGCGTCTAAATGTTTCTTAAAACATCAAATATAGGTTCTCCTTACCGAGAGGATTCATTTGTTATGCCACATAAACGGTTTTGGAAGGAATGGTTGGTTTCCGAAGGAACAACATGTACAAAACGGGCACCCCCCTGGGAGCGGAGTCAAATACAAATTTTTCAGATTTTTTTTTCTTTAATAACACCCTAATGTCTATCACCCAGAAAAAATTCATGTCTCAAGCTTTTCGGGAAGTGCCTAATAATTAATGAGTGAATGAGCCGTATAAATTCCGATACTCCGCCTATATGTCAGAGACGTTTGAGTGTAGAATTATGAAACTTTCCAGTTATACTCACGTCTGCTAGTTTAATACCTGTGTGAAATTTCATAAGTTTATCTTTAACTAGTTCAAAGTTATGAGAGGGTAAAAATCGCCTCTAATACGTCATCTATATATATAAAAATCACGTGTCTGTCTGTTTATTTGTTTGTTTTGTCGGTTTGTTCCTTATACAAATCTATACCGTTTGACCGATATTGACCAAACTTGGCACAAAGGTAGGTCTTGATACGAGAAATCTCCTAGGCTAGGTCAAAATAATCAAATTTCAAAATTTCGTCAAAAGGTCAAAAGTTTTGTTCAAGAAAAATTGGCTACACTGAACCATTCAGATTGTGATGGCCATTTTGAATCGACTACTACTTGCCTCTGTCGGCTGTCAGATGAAATGCTGTTGGTCTCTGCCGGTGTCATTATGAACTAAAAGAAATTCACATCGTTAGACCGATTTTCGTATCTGGGTATAGACAACTAGTTATCAAGTAGATCTTGATACGGGGATAGTCATAGACAGAAAGTAGGTGTAGCATGGCACACCGGGTAACAGCTAGTTTTATGTACAGCTTTGGTAGGCAGGAACTTGGCCTGGTGCACTACCGTGAGTCCAGATTAGTGAACATAATTAATAACTGTACATAAACAATAGTTAATATTATTATTTATACCAGCAAATTATAAGTATTATAAGGGATAATATTAACGTTTCCTATTGTTTTAAGTTGATTTATTAATTATTTTCACTAATTAATATTTTCACAACATAAAATGATACACTTTATGACTATTTAAAACCAGTATTACATAAAATATGTAGAAGTACGGAATATACGTATATCTGAAAAAAGGCAATAAGGTCCAAAATGACGCATAAAATACAAAACGACGGAATTCAGAATAAAATTTGGATGGGGTCTAAGCATCTTTTTGAATTCTATCCATCTTATCAACATAAACCGTTCTACAATTTTCTTAACTTTTAGTGATGTGATTAATGTTAAAATCAGTATAGACCTACTTTTAATTTAGCCAATATTTATAGCACATATGTATTTATCATCGGTTATTATAACTCAATTTTAATTTATATTTTCTTCTTCTATATAAAATATTGTTGTTAGTATTTGTTGTCTAGTAGTATGTCTATTGTTAAAAACATTTAGTTTATGACCGAAACATGACAATCTTCGCATCTCAACAATCAATGTTCTCTTCTCAACTAAATATGAAGGAGTTGGGTGGTTTCACTTGTTTGTTTATTATTTATATTTGTTGACGTTTATTACATCCTTACTGGAAAAAACGCTACAGATTCTAGTATAGGTGCCGAATCTAGCACGACAATGTTAGAAAAAAAGTGGGGAATTATTGGATCAGGTGTTGAGCCGTATCAGTTTATTGGAACCGGTGGGAAAATCCACACCAGCCTAAAGGGGAAAAGCATTACGGAATTTCGTGTCGAGGGTACAAATCCCCCCGTACCCATGGTGTCCCCAAGGGCCAGTACTACCTAAGCCTAAGGCACTACAGTAATGCCTTTCCATATCGTTATACTTCCAGAAAGAGGATCGTTTCGTAGGCCAGTAAATGTTCTAAGGGAACCCTTCTCGCTCGGGTGTCCTCGGAATATGGGGGTGGTTAGAGTGAGCTATTGACACATTTTGCTGAATATCGGAACCCTACCAAAAAAAAATAACCCGTTCAACGATATATCGTCATAGACTCTGAGCTCATTCCCATATCTTCTCCGAAGCAATGTCTTCATATCGTTTCGTATATCTCCACTTTATTTCAGGAAGCCTTTCTTGGGTCAGGGAGGATGCGGAAACAATGGTCTGAGGGAGGCATATTAGGAACAACGGGATTAGAAGGAAATTGGCTACTTTTATTTTTATTATTAGCATTTTTTGTTAGAATTTTATTTGTTAGGAACATGAAGCATATTTGGAATCACGTAATGAACCTAAAGGTCTGAAAGATTTTTTTGTAAATTGGATCCTCCTACCAACTGGATACTGAAAAGGGGCCCCTTTTGAGACATAATTATATATATATATATATATATATATATATATATATATATATATATATATATATATATATATTGTTTGTTTGTTTGAGTTCTCTTCACTAGAGAGTACGTTTGTTTTGATACAGCTTTTTACACTGGTTCATTTTTTAACGTCCTATTCTGCTTCATCAGACAGGAATCCATGATTTCATAACAGTTTTCTTTTGCGGTGACTAAACTGAAAAAAAAACTTTACAAGAAAGCGTTATAAAAAGTGTCAAAAAAAGTGACTGCAAACGCCAGTACATGCGTGGTAGCCATGCACGAAAAAGAATACTGTATGTTATACAGTACATTACATAGGTTTGTCGGGTGGACCTAATGCATATTTATGTTCCTGAATTTGACCAGAAGGCTCGAAGCTAAATTAATTTTTTCGTGTAATAAATTTACACTTACCTTAATGTATATATATATATATATATATATATATATATATATATATATATATGAGTATTATGAGGACTAACGATTGACGATTGACCAATCCTTTTATCTCCATAATCAATGTTTAATGACTAACGACTAACTACTTCTAGCGTTTAATTAAGGATTAATGATTAATGAGTGACTTCTTTTATCATATGATTAAAAGATAATTTGACTAATGACTAGTGACTAATCTTACACAGATTAATGATTAAAGATTAAGACTTAAATCCTTATAGAAAAAATAATTAAAAAAATAAAAGAAGGCCTAGATTTATGATTAGCGTCATACATATTTATAAATAATAAGTATAAAAAAAATCAATTTTGCCCAATGAAACATATTCTTGTGGGTTTTTTTGTTGACTTACTTGACCTTTCAAATCATATAAAATACTTTTGTACCAACTTTCATTAAAATCGGTCCCTTTGTGAGCCAGCTACAGAGCGAACAGACAAATATGTATATATATATATATATATATATATATATATATATATATATATATATAGGTTTACATTCAAATTTGAACCATTATTTTCTTGTTATATGGGTTTTGAAACGTGAAATTTTCGTGTTGGCACCTCCGGATTGTGTCATGAGGTCAACCTCCTCAGCGGATTACATGCAGGAAGGCAGAAAACGCGCTAAAACGTTATAATAATTACTCAATATGACTGGATAATAATAACAATGGCCAATTCGAGTAAAGCTAACCAAGTTTGAGGATGGTTACTCAGTATTGAACAAGTTTACAATTGTAATGTAACTGGAACTAGGGAGCGGAGCCATTACAGCTGAGATAATTTGATGCAGCATGTTGTTAGTACTGTACCACCGACGTCAGCTGTTACACCAACTAACTCCTCAGCTCTCTCAGTCAATATGTCTCCCACAAAACCTTCTGTATATATTTCAGTATAATGTGTTTATGTATTTTAACATATGTATAAGTTCCTCGAAGTACCAGTTAATACACTGTTGGTTTTAGTAATATATTGCTGAGATTCAAAGGATGTTAAACGTTTTATGAGGACTATGACTTACTTATGTTTTATTTAATACATTCAACCTATACTTGCATTAATAGTTTTAAATTGTATCATAATTTGGATGATTGTTTTGACGTATTATTCTGAGAAAAAAATCTAAAAACATTAGACATTGAATGGTTAACTTATGATGTAGTAAAATAAATTTGCAAATTATTCATTTTATTTTGTAGAAAAACAAAGTTGTCACATATGTTTACTAACCAAGAATACCCCCTTTATTAACTATATTTATGTTTACAAGTTTAGTAACGAAAATAATGTTAGAACATGACTGATTCAAGATTTCAAGTGCACGGTAGTTAATTTCATATTCAGCACAGTGCGGCATCTCTATAAAATCTTTGATTAATCGAGAACTTCCTTTTATACTGGTATTTTAAGTATAGTAAGTAAATGATTTTGTGTCATTTATGCAACCGTATGCATTTAAGAGTGCCCATACGCGGTGAGGAATATCTTAAGATTTAGACTGCGCAGTCCAAATTCTGAGATATTCCTCACTTTGTATAGGACAGCCTTGAGACCAGATTTGAAGAAAAAAAGCAGTCTTGTAACAGTCCATATATATATATATATATATATATATATATATATATATATATATATATATATTTGTCTGCACGCTCTCTCACAGGCTAAAAAATGGTCCGATTTTGATAACATTTGGTACAATAATCTTTCGTCTGATTTGAAAGGTCTATGTCGTTAACCATCAGAATCCGTCCACTGGAACATGGTAAATCGGAGTAGGTATTCGTTTTAAAGGTTCCTTGACATCGGAAAACGAATGAAACCCTTTCAAAGGCTATATTTGTAAAGGTGGGAAAACAATTGTAACTCATTTTCGGTTAGCCTATTTAGAATGGTGGGATTCCATTTTATATTTATTTAAGTCCACATCTGGTTGGCGTGACAAAATCATGGGAAGAACTTAACGAATCACTACTGAATTTTGGACTCAGTTCTATTGGATAATTCTTGTTTGCTACTGGATTGAGTAAAGTCCAAGAAAGAGGATACTCCTAATGCATGCTTTGTGGACCATCCAACCCTTTGGGGCCTATCCCCCTCCCATCCTGTAGTCCGGAGGAACGGGATGGGACATCCAATAGACCGCTAATAGAATAGGGGGAAGACTCGGCTAAAGAGCCACCTTAACCATATTATGTTTCCTTTAGGTGGACCCGCCACCGGCGTCCAAGTTGTTTACAACATCAAAGCTTCCTAGCCGCAGGATTTCTAAGCCGGAAGTAGAGGAAGGAGAAAGACTTTATTCAAGAAATGGAGATTTGTTACTTAGTCTTCATACATTCTCATTTTCACAAGTATGAGATGCACGTAGCTTGCCTTTGAGGTGATATTAACTCAATGTACGTTTGGGATTTGAAATAAGAAAAAGGAGAATTTTCAGAAAAATCTATGTTTCAAACGTTTTTGCAAGGTCTTTGGCAGAGTTCTTCAGCAACAAATGTCTAGGGGGTGGTTTAAGACCACGATAACTTCTAGGTCGCCATGGATATGTGTGAAACACGTACTCATCCAAGATAAATGGTATTTGCTCCAACAACACAAGCAGTACACAATGTAGAACATACTACCCTACACTCAAATAGAATAGGGCGCGGGCATATATAGTAAATAATTTCTGACGAGGCTTGGAGCATTTGGGGGTAAGAAATACAAACAATCTAGAAATTGGAATAGTTACCCTACTCAAACGCTATTACAAAAAAAAAAAAAAAAAAAAAAAAAAAAAAAAAAAAAAAAAAAACTATTTTTTCTGAACTAAGTGATCTTATTTAATTTAATTTATGACACATTTTTACCGATTCAACCAAAAATTTGGGATCGAGGGTTGCAGCCCTCTCATACTCTCTCCCTATACAGGATGTCCCGCAATGAGACGTCATAACATTTAGGATTTATTCTGCATCCCATTTGTAGTTCAGTGGCGCAGAAATGAGCGTTCTATTTTAAAATGTAGAGAAGGTACTCAATCTTTGGTCAATATGGTTTTGACTTAAAAATCAGAAAAATATTGATTGAAATTGAGTCATTCTTTCTAAAACTACGAGGTACCATTTTGAAGCTTATTAAGTAATGCATCTTTTGAGACGGAGGTAAACCTCTAAGTCAAAAATACCTGATTAAAAAAAATTGTTGAATAATTTAATAAAAATCCAATATTAAACATTCTCACCTCTATGGCTTTTAATAAAGCTCTAAATTTACATGATGGTAATATTTCAATAATAGGTTTTTAGCACTTTCCTCCGAAGGAAAGTAGCTATTGAGGTTGGACTCATGACGGAATATTTGAAAAATTTCTTCCAATCTTTATCGATCCTACCTAGTAACACCGAAAATGACCCCCGTTGAAATTTATATATATATATATATATATATATATATATATATATATATATATATATATATATATATATATATATGTCTGTTAACACGATAGCGGCCAGAGTTTTTGTTTTTTCGTCACGAAACTTGGTATATAGCATTCAATTAGCAAACGATTGAACGAGTTCGTTAACCACCAAAGTCGGTCCACCGGAAGGAGGGGTTTACCCCGAACCCAAAACACTAATTTGACCATGTCAGCCGTCATATTTGTTATATTTCAACGAAACTTGGTATTCGTAGTGGTGATGTAGAGAGAAAAGTGAGATATAAAATTCAACTAAATCGGTTCATTAGGAGGGGGTGTTTACTCCGGACCCACAATACCAATTCACCACTACCAGCCGTGATTTTTGGTATATTTCGACCAAACTCGGTATTCGTAGTGGTAATCCACAGGTAAATATGTGTTGTAAAAATAAACTAAATCGGTTCATTAGGAGGGGGGGGTTTACTCCGGACCCACAATACCAATTCCCCACTACCAGCCGTGATTTTTGGTATATTTCGACGAGACACGGTATTCGTAGTGGTAATCCACAGGTAAATATGTGTTGTAAAAATAAACTAAATACTAATATATATTACTAATATACTCATACCGGTCGTAATTTCTGCTGTATTGTAACGAAACGCGGTATACATCGTGGGTAACTCTTGAGAAAGAAGTGTTGTAAAAATGAGCTGAATCGGTCAATCGGAAAGGGAGGGTTTACTTTGTAATATATTTCAATAGAAAAGCCCGCCAGACGTAGGTTCACAAAGCCGCCGCAAGGAGCGCTTTCTACCACTATCCTGTTCCTGTATCCTGTTCCTGCGTTAGATCAAAATACGATAATGAGGTTTTTTGTATTTATTACAAAACAGTCTAAACTACCCAAATTCTGAGGAAAGTGCTTAGTTATGCAGCTCCTGCGTGACGGACTTTTCTGATTGGAAATTTAATGAAGATTCTAAAAATATGGTCTTCATTTACGATACATTGATCACAAATTCCGAAAACTCATATTTTCATTAAAGAAAACAGTAGTTTTTAAAAAAGACAAACGTTTTCGTAGCTCCTCTACATTTTCAGATAGAACGCTCATTTTGCGCCCCCGAACTACAAATGATATGCAGAATAAACCAAAGTTGTGGCATCTCAATGGGGGACACCCTGTATACGCCGACGGAATAGGGACTAGTGCTACACTATGCAGTGCAAAGAATTCATGAAACTTCCTTCGTTGTTAGAGGTTTTCTACCCTTTCCTTTTTCTTTTTGTCTTGTACTGATTTTATTTTATCCTTCCTTCTTCTGTAGCTGACAGAATTAAATGTGAGATGTATGCGTAAGGACTCCAATGAAGACTAAAGAGAGACTTGGCTTAAAGGATTGCTCCAACCAAGGAAGAAGAGATATCCCCCTATAATTAGTTCCCTTTGTGCCCACCAGGGGAGCAACTGAGGCCGCCATCAGGCTCGGCCGCAAAATAAAATATGGCCACTCTCTGAGCTCTACCCTAAATTACCCGCTGATGGCTCTGTTTCCTCTCCCCTCTGCTTCTTTTTTGTATTTTTCTCTTTCCTAAAAAAGGGCTTTTTATGTACATCATTTTTTTTTCTGCAATCCAGAGCAATGGGGACCGCTGTGCCATTTTGTGTCACAGTTCCATTCTTCAATAATTTAACCGGTATTTATAACAGTCTGCCGAAGAATTGTATAGAGCATCCTCTCATAGTAATAATAGGTAATAATTTACGAACATTTACATGTTGCTAAATTGTTTATTTATCCTCTTGATAAGATTAGCGGTATGATTTCTACAGTCCAAACAGCCCACATTAATTTTTTTAAACAAAGTGTACATTCCCTGACAACAAGAAAGAATTTTGTCTGTGTTTAGCAAAAGGGATCTCAATATAGTGCACCTTTCCTAAATACCTAATATACTTTATCTCGAGCTGCTTAACGAACAGAAAAATAAGTTCAATTAAGCCAGATGTCAAAATAGTTCCATATGGTGTACCACAAGGCGCATTCCTCGGTCCAGCACTCTTCAACTTATTTTTTAATGATTTAAACACAATGAATATCAAATGCAATATTGATTTATTTCCTGACGGTAGACCTTTCGACCATTAACTTATAGTTGCAATTGCTAAACACCTGTTTTTAGAGCTGATAACATGTTTTAAGTATTACAATAAATGAAAAATAAAGCTGAATGAGCATATCGCACGGGTATTTCTAAAGTGACACAACTCAAATAAAACTCAACTGAAAATGTGTCACTTTTGCCTATGTAGGGGGCGTAGCGTTAACACAGGAAGACAAGTGCCCTCTCGTGTAAACCTCTGAAGCTTCGATGCGTACAGTTTTGATTGTAGATAAAGAGATGTTTACCATTTCTTTCATAGTCATAACTGAAAAGCACCTATTTTTGAGTTGTTTCACAAAAAAACAAAAAAAAAAAACTTTCAGATAGTGGCCAATCAATGTATTAAGGTTTTCTACTCCAAATTAATAAAGTAAATATATTATGTTAACGCAAAGCATGACACATTGGACTTTTAAAAATTGGAGTCCTCAAACTCTATTTGCTTGGCTAATTCAAATGTATGACTCGTTTTATGAATCATTTAATATTGCACTGTTCAATGTTTAATATGTGTATCTTTCCATTTTGTTTGACTCCCGGTTTTATGATAAGCAACACTGGACGATATGGGACATGTGTGTTGTTCATACATGTCGCCGGGTAATGTTTGCGGATTCATATAAATAAATAATGGAGTCTGTTTGTTTTTAATTGAAACCACTAAAACCGTGTAGGTAGAAAGAGGATTGAGGAAAACGGGCTGTTTTATTTGCGGAGGGGCTGTCGAAGTGTATTTTTCCAGTAGAATTCATCAGCGTGGTGCAAAGCCGGAAAGATGTACCAACAGTATGGTCCGTTGAAAATGTTACATAAAGTGCTAAAGGGCCATCGCCACTAAAACGTAGAATACGCCCGTTTTCATAGGAGGGCGACATTTAAGCAACGTTGGGCGCTCTGAAAAAAAAAATACACAAATTATACACATTTATAATTGTTCAGGGAAGCCAATTTTCCATAACTTTGAAATATTAAAATGTGTTTCTTCGTTACTTATAGAAACAGTTTAAAGACAATTTTTCTCATTGTTATTGGCATTGATACGTAATTGGAAGTATTGATCATAGTCAAACAAAACCAAGTCCCACACAAGGTGTATTTTACCTCTAATGAAAACAGACATGATTTTATTTTTTTCTGTTTTATCTTGATTATTTATGAGAACAGGCCATAGTGTCCAATAACATTATATCGATTCAAAAATCCACTTTTCGAACACATTGTTAGGTCAATTTAATACAAAAATGGACATGGTGTCCTTTACCTCCTCATGTATTGGTGGAAGTAGGATTGAATTCCAGTAGTCTGTTGCTTTGATCCAAATATTTCTTGCAACATGCGCCAACGTCGGTTGCTACATCATCAGCAGAAATGTGCCTTAATGTCACCATCTGAAAGAGGATTAAAACTCATCATCTCTCCTTTCTTATTCAAATTTAATCTACGCTTCACTGTTCAGCTCCTCAGATTTCCTCCTTCGTCTTCTCGCTGTCTTATATTGTTTCATTTTAGTCTGATTTTTTGTTTACTCTGGTTTTGTCAACGCGAACGTACTCAACAATGAAAATATGTTCCGCAACAGGCAATGATAGCCCAGAAGTACAGGCCCAGAGGTACTCGTATGAGATTCTTGAGCATACGGCAGGATGTTGTCAACTCAATGTTCCAGTAGTTACAATTTGTAACGTCTCACAGTGGGGCAAATGACCGATTTAGGAGAGCAAATGGCAAAAAAAAA
The DNA here is from genome assembly GCA_946811695.1 of Gonocerus acuteangulatus. Taxonomy (NCBI): domain Eukaryota; kingdom Metazoa; phylum Arthropoda; class Insecta; order Hemiptera; family Coreidae; genus Gonocerus; species Gonocerus acuteangulatus. Next base: position 28,417,819 of record OX328129.1, on the reverse strand, counting down.
AAAAAAAAAAAAGTCACATTTAGAGATGAATACTATTAGCAATGTAAACACAAGTGTCGTGGGGTTCAAAAAACGTACGCTCACTGTTGACAAGCAAAGAGGTCAGAATCCACATTTTTCGCAACACATAAGCCCTCAGCAGTGAAGCTGAACTCATTATAGGTCTGAGGATGGTATCAAGAGCTACCGAAAGCGCTCAGCGTGGAAAATAAACTGTTGTGAAGGAACTAGACGTTTTTTCATTTACCTGAAGATCTTCCTTCTCTGCCAGCAACCTCAAAGTTTTTGCAACAAATAAGCATTTTTCGTAGTTTATTAATAAGCTACTAAACAGTATTTGTGCAATAGTTAAGGGTTACAAGGTAATCTTCAAGCATGAGCATCGTTTTAATTAGTAAGTGTTAATATTATTTTTACTATTTAAGTAATATTGAAGAATTTAAATATAATAATACATGCCTTGCACGCGTCAAATTTAAAGTATAGAAGTGTACATAATTTGCAAGATTGGGCTAGATTAAGTACGAATTCAAACAAAACATGTTCTCTGGAATAATGGAAGTTCATGCATAATTATTTTGTAACCAACCTTATCCAACTTTTTAAACATCAATTTTTAGGTACATGCGTACGAAAAGAGCTGTTTGACGTTTGGCGGACGAAACTTAATTTGTCAGACAAAAACGCCGGCGTTTTTCAATATATTTTTTCTATAATATTTATATATAGTAATGGAAAAAACTTAAAAGAATCTGAGTGGCATTAAATAAGGCTTAGGCTATTTCTTATTCTTCTTTTTTTGTATGGTGTATCGACATCGAGGCCATAAAATTCCTATTATAGACCAAAATACCTGCGTGCTCTTCTTTCCGAAATTTCCGTTTTCTTTCAAAAATACTCTCCTTACACCGTTTGAACCTAATGAATTTTTGGCTAGAAAGCGTCAGCAAAATGTCTGAAGTCTTTATTTCCCTTTAATAATTCAAAAGTCGGAAGTTGAACTTTTCTGATTAGCCGGGCGTCATTTCCAGGAGCCTGCTTCGTTAAGTCCTTTCACGGCTTTTTAGTAAGTTAATAGCTTCTCGCCCTTCAGGATCTCATGAGCTACAGGAAAATGGAATTGGTGTAAACACCTTTTTCGCCTGGACTGGAGTAGGCGGATAACAACTGGCAAGTTTTAAACGTTTTTTTTAAAATATATTTATAATATTTAAGATTAATATTATATGTGTATGTATATATATATATATATATATATATATATATATATATATATATAATATGTGGTGGACTGCATGGTCCAGCGGCTAACGCAGTGGATTCTCATGCGGGAAATGAGAGTTTGAGTCTCGTCTGCAGCATGTTGAGTTCATTCAACTATGGCCCCGCTGAAAGAATTTCCTGCTCTACCATGAGTGTTTAGGAAGGGTGGCAACCTATAGATAGCCCGGCATTATTAGCCTGGATGCAGATGCTCTGAAAAAAATATAAATGTAGCCGAATAAGATTTAAGGAGAAGATTTAAATGATAAAAAATACTTAGTATTTATTTATCATTTATAACAATTATAACCTGGGCCATCAAATTTTATTCATACTACAAAAATTATATTAAATATTCTACAAAATCGAAAAACATACCAAAATAAATAAGTTTATAAAAAAATCATTTCTCATGATTTAACACATGACTTTTAATGTTTTTTGATAACTTCGCAATGAAAACACTCTTCATTTTTTTTAACTGTATCATTTCGAAGTCTACAACATCTAGATACAGTGTCTCTGTAAGCCAAGTGCTGAGTAGCGTTATGTGCAGGATCGAATAGATTGCATGTTCTGAACCTGACTAGCGGAAAGTGGAAAGAGAGCGAAGCGAGTTGCTCGGCACAATCCAGGTCTCCCCATAGCACCTTATAGGTGAAGAGAAGGTCCGCACGCCGTCTTAGGCTGCACCTACATTGGACGCGTATTTCTTCCGACCCGATCCGATCCGATCTAGTCACAGCTCGTCAGTAATGATCTCGTATTGAAGTGAAAATGAGTTGTTAATTTAAGAAATGCCACCTAATAAGCATAGAAACCTTCGATTAGGTTGAATGTTGGAGGTATGAAGGAGGAGTTGAGAGGCCAATCAGTCTTCCAGAAGTATATCAGTCCCGAAAAAAAAATTTTGGTGCAACAGTTAATTTTTAACTGTTACACTAGGATAATAGAAGCATTAATACTCATATTTTAAAATTATTTATAAGAAAGGTAGGTAGCTAGAAGGTTATCAACATTGGAAGGTTGTAAACAATGGATGGTTATAAACATCTTTCACGAAATTTAATAAACAAGGGAAAGAAAAAAAACTAAAATTTGAATTCACAAAGTTGTTCTAAATTTTATTAGCTTTCATTTATAAAAAAAAAAAAGTGATTTAAACCGGTTAAGATTTAGAGGCTGTGGATGTTTTTTGAAACAAAATATGTCATTGGGCGCCATTTTGAGTCGGTCGTATCTGGAATCACCTCTGGATTTTCTGCAGTCAATCCATATAAATATAATTGAGAAGAGATAGACAACCATTGAGTTATAAAATATGTTAATCATCGGGGTTCGGTCATGCGATTGAGTAAAAAATTGAGCTAAAATGAGTTTCATCAAATTAGCTATTACTTTTAGGGACTTTAAGATCATAACATTCGTCAAAGAAAATACGCCTTTACAAATAACCAATTGAGGTTGAGCTGCTTTTCTCAGAGGGTTTGAATAATTATGCTTTTGAGAAGTATCAGATAATCTCCCAACATGATTACTGTTTTGTATGTTATTGTTTTTTTTTTTGTTTTTGTTTTTTTTATTTACTGTAAATCTTGACATTTTGCACATTTTTTAGGAGTTCGTCGCAATCTTTGCTGAACTATCAATATAAAATTAAATAAAAAAAAATCTACGTTTGTTGTACTATTGTTTGATCAATTTCCAGGTGCTTTGAGAACGAAAGGTTTGCCCGGTATCCTTTCCCCACTCACTAAACCTCACTAAGATCTCCACTTCCCTAAAGGGAGTGCAAACATCAGACCTTTTACAGATGTTAGGTTCTAGGGCACGGATCCTTTTCCACCATTAGGGCAGTAGACATTTAAGCCCTTTACGATTGATTACCTACTTCCCTTTCTAAGGGTTTTTATAAATTAGACTTGATTTCATTTAGCTCTGCTTTATTCAATTTTACAAAATAAAATGCTTACAACGTCACCAACGCAGAAGTTGCATAACTAAGCAACTTCCATAGAAGGCTAGTAGTGTAGAATGCATTCCTGAATAATTTGCTTAAAATAGCCTATAAAAATAAAAAAAAAATAAAAAAAAAAAAATGTATTTTTCTCTTTCATATTTGTAATGAACGGCTGTCAGTGTGCTTACTAAATACATAGACAAAAACTATACACTTTTGTTAGCTGATGAGTTGTAATAAAAATCACTAGTATGTAAAACTGTTTTTAATTATGGGTAACTCTCTAATTGGGACAATCATTGTAAATTTTCTTTTTTGACTGTAAATAAATTATAAATGATATCTTTATTTATCCAGTTGTAAGCTACACATCTTTGATAATGAGATCATGAAGTAAAACTATTAGAAAAAGATAGAAACAAAAAAATTTAAAAAAAAAACACACAAAATTAATAATAATTAATCCATTTATTTTTTTGTTTTAGGAATTCTTCTTTGAATAATATTGAGAAGAAATACTAAAAATATGGTGAGTGACAATAATTTAAATAATAATATATATGCATGGCTTATTCTTCTTTAGTTCTTAATTTATAACCGAACCAGCCATTGGTATCTCTAAAAAACCTAATAGTTGGGCTGTTCCAATATTTAATCAGCGTGGGGAATAGTCTCGGTTTGGTCAGCATAGCTCATAAAAGTAAATTTTAAAATAAAATTGTGTCTTAATTGCCAACATTTGTGCTAAAGTTCAAGCCCTCGTCGGAGCTACAAGAATAAGGCAAACTGATCGTATCTTACACAAATTTTGCTTCAGTGATATTATTAGTATAAGTATGTGTTTAAAGGGAGTACTTTCCGCTTATGATAGTGCCAGTTTCCTGTTGTGGTGCCTAAGATCTTTTCTAGATTATACATGTGTTAATATTTTTCAGGAATGATTAACATTAACTTTAGATCTTCCTGTTATTCCATACTCTCCAAAAGACACAAGGGATAAGAACGGAAACGCGCCAAGTTGACGCAGCTCGTACGAGTCGGACTTTTTTGAATAAAAGCCTATAAGTATGATGAGAGTCAAATAATTTGTGCTAGAACTATTCGTTAGTAAATTTTTTGAATAGAAATTGTTTAAAATAACTAAAGACAACTCTAAAGGGTTGATATGATGAAAAGATGAAATGATAATAATTGTAATCAAATAATAATGAAAGCATTCAAATATTTAATTTCAGCTTCCATTTCCTCAAAGAACGTAAGGGGCAATACTGCCTTGTAATTTTTTTTTTATCATTTTCGTTTATCAAAAATTATATCTAAGAGTCCCGATATATTTCGAAATTAAAAACCATGTTGTTTTGTCTTAGTTACAAGAAATTATGAATAAATAAATAAAATGAAAATTTCAGTAGAATAACCGTTAAAGTCTATTTTCTCAAAACTATATTTTTCAAATCCGGCGATACACTAGCGCCATTAAATTTCAACCGATCAACTTCAAATTTTAATTGCAGCATCCTAATGATATTTGCTAGTAAAATACGTTTTTCGATTGATTTTTTAATAGGAAATGAATGGTATTAATTTGATTAAATTTAAATGGCCATTATTATTATTGTCCGTTATTATTAACTATGAATTTTAGGACGGGTTATCTATAGGTTACCACCCTTTTCTAGCCAGGACAGGGCTGATGCCTTATCTTTATTCTAAAGAAAAGCCACCACCCCATAGTGGTAATCGAACCCACGACCCTTGGCAAATATTGTTAAGTGCTCACGCCTTAACGCTCACGGCCACCGGGCCTCCATGAATGGTATTGTTCACCATTTTCGAAAAAAATAATATTTCTTAAAAATTGTACGTACTTCACTAGATTTTACCGTCTTCTTTCAAAATCATTTTACCTTTTTGTTCTTGATTAAAAATTGCCACCGGCAGACTATTCGCCAGTGAAAAAAATGGAGGTTTCGTTCGTCAGACACAGCGCTGCCATATTTTTTTCAAAGAATTAGAAGTTAACCTTTTTGGATACTTTAACACCCATGTAAAACTTATGACATGAAGAATGTAAAAATATTGATTTATTTGTTATTTATAAATTGGAGAAAATTACTTGGATTTTAATCACACAAGGTAGTATTATCGGTTTATTGATTAAATAGAATTATATTGATATTACGTGTGATCATATGATGTTCCTAGTCGCTAATGTTGGAAATATGAGGTTCTGGATGTTTGATGAGTGACCATACTGCAATGCTTCTCCATTAGCTAGTCAGTGCTAACATGATGTACGCTCTTTGGAAAGTGACCTTAACTGAGTTATTGCTGCTCCATCTAGAGTATTAATCCCGACGTAGCAATATCTTCCCATTAGCAGACTCTCTCGCGAGTATCCTCGTCATGATGGGAATGGACGGTGGCGGTTTGGGTCGTCATCATTCCGGTCCGTCGTTATATTCCTGTTTCTTTCATCGGGCAAAATGATGTACTCGGTTATCTATTTTTAGCAAGTTTACCAACTCCCTATATAGGGAGGAAACCTGCTTATGAGGTCGACCCGATGACGTAATGCTGAAGTGCCGACCGAAACATTTCATGTTTCAAAACCCATAGATCACGAAAATAACGTTTCATATTTATGTATATATGTATATATATATATATATATATATATATATATATATATATATATATATATATATATATATATATATATATATGCTTCCTGGAAGCGCTGAAGCTTTAAAGCCATGCTCGTCAAGCATTACATACCAATAACTTCTCAATTACTGGTGTTAGAGGCAAAAGTTACAAATTAAAGTTGTAGACGACTATATGAATGAATGAATAAAGATGTTTATTTTACGTATAAAGCAAATACAAGATACATATATCAATATTACTAAAATAAAAAAAACATGAGTACATAATAATTCTATATAAGACATTTTCAGCTCTACATCAAATATGAGAAAAAACAAAACAAAGTAAACCATAAAAAAAAAGTCCGTCACGCAGGAGCTGCATAACTAAGCACTTTCCTCAGAATTTGGGTAGTGTAGACTGCTTTCCAGAACAATTTGCTTAAAATATCCTACATAAATAAAATTAAAACATGAATAGATCTCTTTTAATTTTGTAATGAGTAACTGATCAATTATTAATTTGCTTCCAGAGTTATGTTTACACATGGTACCTACTACACTATGTAATAAATACAAAAAACCTCATATTATCGTATTTTGATCTAACGCAGGAACAGGATATAGTCCCTCTAGTGGTAGAAGGCGCTCCTTGCGGCGGCTTTGTGAACCTACGTCTGGCGGGCTTTTCTATTGAAATATATTACAAAGTAAACCCCCCTCCCTTTCCGACTGACCGATTCAGCTCATTTTTACAACACTTCTTTCTCAAGAGTTACCCACGACGTATACCGCGTTTCGTTACAATACAGCAGAAATTACGACCGGTATGAGTATATTAGTAATTTGGGTCCGGAGTAAACCCCCCTCCTAATGAACCGATTTAGTTTACTTTTACAACACATATTTACCTGTAGATTACCACTACGAATACCGAGTTTCGTCGAAATATACCAAAAATCACGGCTGGTAGTGGCGAATTGGTATTGTGGGTCCGGAGTAAACCCCCCCTCCCAATGAACCTATTTAGTTCATTTTTATATCTCACTTTTCTCTCTATATTACCACTACGAATGCCAAGTTTCGTTGAAATATAAGAAATATTACGGCTGACATGGTCAAATTAGTGTTTTGGGTTCAGGGTAACCCCCCCCCCTTCCGGTGGACCGACTTTGGTGGTTAACGAACTCGTTTGCTAATTGAATGCTATATACCAAGTTTCGTGACGAAAAAACAAAAACTCTGGCCGCTATCGTGTTAACAGACACACACATATATATATATATATATATATATATATATATATATATATAGATATATAAAATTTAACGGGGGTCATTTTTGGTGTCTACTAAGTAGGATCGATAAAGATTTGAAGAAATTTTTCAAAAATTCCGTCATGAGTCCAACCTCAATTGCTACTTTCCTTCGGAGGAAAGTGCTAATAGTAAATAGAAATCATGAGTACTGATTAATAAAACATCATTAGGGAAAGGTCTAGGATGACCGTCATGCCGAAGTCTGTCCAATGAATAACATTCAGTCTTTAAAATTAGAATTTTTACTTGATAAGTCATATTTATTAAGTCTGTCTGCTTATTTTTATTACGTCAGTATGGTTATGTTTTCGTTAGTTGTGTCGGATTCGTCCGTATGTGTATTTGGCTGCGTCTTGTTGTCTATGTGGTTGCTTTTAGTTTGTATCGGAAGTGTGTTTGCGTTTCATGAGTACCCCGTCACCTTCATCAAGTCCTCTGTCCTCAGTATGATTTCTAAACCAATTAAAATAATATTAATGCCACGGCAATGATCAATTTCAGTATATATACATATTAAATTATCAACATATCAATTATTTGTATTTTATTTTTTAATCCTAACATTAAACCACATTTACGCCCATATAAACTTCTTTTTAAACAGGGTTAAAATTAAATTATACTAATTAAACAAAATTGTTAACAGTCAGCTCAGATTCCTACAGTAACGTGTCTAATGAGAATAAAATTTGTAATTCACTTTGAATCCCTGAAACATTATATGAAAGAATTTAAATAATGTTAAGCATTGTGAGAATATTGTTTTCTAATCATGTATTTTCTTTTCTTCTTTCTTCTTTATGATTGGCTGCCATCTCCTCCATTTCCTTCAGTAGCTTGTTGCCATCGAGTCCTAAGAGTTGTGATAATTTATCCATGCCGGGTTGATTTCTGTATTCTAAACCATCGTCTGTCCAGGTGAATTTATTTTCCTCAAATTTCATAAAATTTGATATTACTCTAATTTCTTTTTCCGGTAAGTACTTTTTTATTACTTTTCTGAACATTAACAATTTTGACCTCTTCTGCCTTGTTTCCCAGGAGAAATCTCTATGTATCTTCTCAGAATTCTGGTTTGGCTTAATATCCAATCTAGATCGTCTTCATTAGCCATCTGTACAAGTAATGGTCAGTTAGGGCTGTTTGCTCCTCCAAGTTTATATACTTTTTCAATTTTTACATCCTTTTTTTTCCCTGAACGTATTTTTACAGAAATTAAGAATAACATCTGTCATGTTATCCTTATCATTGAACTTCAATCCTTTAAATGTGATATTCTTTCTCTTGTTTAGTTGATGCGCCGTTAAAAAACGAAAAAAAAAAAAATCTTTCTCTTGCTGTGGTTAATCAACCATTCAGTTTTACTATCATTTTCTTTGTTTTTTGCATGTAACTGTTGTATTTGTTACCTAAGATATTTGTTTTCAGCTTCAAGGTTTATAATTTTTGTTTGCAATGCCAATAGTTCCTCCTTCGTTGCTAACTTAGAGAGCTTCATATCAAGTAAGTTACTTAACTGCTCAAACGGCATTTCTCCTACCTTCATTGACGTCGGTTCCTTTGTTTTCTCCATTTTAAGTGTTTTTTAACCTGCTTCTGTATTTTCAGCTTGATTTATTAATTCTTCCGGGGACAATATGTCTCTTCTTCTTTTATGTTTGGGCCTCATTTATTTTTGAAATTTATTAAATCACGCGCGAAAGATTTCAATAAAAAGTTCGAAATACTGAGGCACAGCCTCTACACCAAAGCCTAGGCTTACTTGATATGATCACTCTATGTGCACGTGATGAGATTGATTGCGCATGCGACATCCCCACTTCCTGTTATTAATAATGGCGTCTCCTACCTTTTCTCAGCCTGTTGTTAATTATTAAATCCTTCAAACAGTATTTCTGTATCTTCTCCTGTTTCCTGGGGTAGATTTTGAGGAACTCCGATAATGACACAACACATTACACATTTTCGTCTTACACGGTGCCTTTAAACTACTATACTGAACACATTTTCACAGAGCTCACACAAACGATGCTCACTCTACAAGATCTCAGGCCAGACTCGTGTAGACGACTATATTCTACACATTATGATACCAAGGAATATCATTTTGTATCACGGGACATGGAGATTCGTTGGGCCTAACTTTTAATAATTAACGTCAAAAATGAGGCATTTATACTCCAGTCCCTAAAGGAAGCATTTCCAGTATCTTGTTGATTAGGAACTTGTTTACACACTCTTTATTTTTCTGTGAATAAATAAGATACAAGTGCCAATTTGAACATAAGTGTAACCGAATCACCACAGGGAGCCCTAAAGAACCCTGGGGAAAAATTATTATAAAACATAGCCCAAACGAATCTCCAGATCTCGTTATGGAAAATTAGGTTCGTTGGTGCACGGTAGACATGATAACTAAATAAGAAGTATTTTTATATTAATTGCTGTTTTTAATAGCGGATGCAAATAATTTTCGCTTAGCTACTAACAATTTCCGGTGTACTGTGGCACATATGTAAATATCGCTTTTTATCGAAATTTACTTTCACAAAAGTTTTCTGTAGCTTTTCCCAATGAAACTAGGGATGAGAACGGATGTTCGACGACATGACTTATCACTTTGTGTTTTTCTTTTATTTCATTTTCTTCACTTGAGGACCCATTGGAAACTTGTTGGGCTCAAGATAAGAGTTGCTAAATTCCACTTGAATGTTTTTAGTAGAGTTCTTCCTAGGGGGGGGGGGGTCCCCTTGGTCTAGTTGCTAAAGCTTTGGATTCCTATACGGGAGATTGGTGTTCGAGTCTCGCCTGCAGCAGGGATATTCTCATGTCCCTGCTGGATGTTCGCGCTAATAATAATAATAAAAAAAATCATCATTTAATTTGAAAAAATTGTACTCTTCAAAAAGTAATAAGTTATGGGGCCTACTGGACCACGTTATTGCTTCTGCTCCACGTTGTCATCTTTTACTTGTACACTAGGAAGAACAATTGATTGCATTCGTGTAAATGTTATATAAAGGTTATTTTTTAGTAGCGTTTACTAAGCGACACTAAGCTCCTCTACTGCAATTGAAGGGGTCGGGGCAAAACAGTGCCAAGCAACATTTTTAATAAACCTTAACTGTAGCTGCTATATGTTGGATATTATGTGGGACTATCAGTATAAATGCTTAGGGGCAACAAGATAGCATGCAGAGCTTGTAGTAATATTTTAGTAGTATTTGCACCATAGACTGGTAGTCCCACATAATACCCAACATATAGCAGCTTCAATTCTACTGCTCAGTTGCCCCTTGTCATCGCTTATATACAGCCTAACCAGTGTTTAGTGAGAATTTGGTTATTGCAGGAACCGTAATAACCGCACTCGTCCTCTATGTGTGAAGGAGTAGTTATCACCTATCACTTAGCGAGGTTAATTTGAGGGACGAGCGCTAAGTAAACTAAGAATAAGAATAGCCACGTAAGTAAGTGTTCTAAGGACTCTTTTAAAACTTAAGTGTTCCAATGTGAAACCACAATATGCTAAAAGTGGATATGTTTAAACAAACACAAAGCTCTACACGCCCACGGAATGTCCGTATAAATGAAATCATGTGTAGGCAGTTTTGAGGACACGTTCCACTCGCCAACACGCGATTCATTGACTATAGGACGTTTAACACGGATGGTAGATGCCGAAGAGAAGGGGTACTGATCGCTGACTAATGACGAATCCTATAATCCATGCGGTAATATTCCACGGTGCCCCGACTCCATTCACCTAGAGGCAGCCATAGAGGATCGCCAGTCAGCTGTGAATCAAACACTAATCGGATCAGGACGATTGTTTCTACAGCCGTCGCTCCTCTCTATATCACCTTTCAAATTCCCGCCACTAGTGTGGAGGGATGCTAATAAGTCGAACAATGTCTGGTATAAGCTCCGCCATCGTGAAAAATGCATAGATCACCTGCATGGAAGTTGAAACCGCCATTTTTGTATCCCGTACGGTTGACTTTCAAAATATAAGACGTGGGCGTATAAAAATTGTTTTTACTATCGAAAAACTACGAAAAATAATCTATTTGTTATCAATTCAACCCATATTGATTCAAAAATGTTTAAACATGATTTTGGGCGTCCTTATATTCCTCACGATCTTATATTTCCAATGTTTAATCCACCAACAGTAAGCCCGATGTGGTGTCGACAAGCTAGATCTCCAGGAAGGACTATTCATTTGTCCACGTCGAAATTTCAATCAGGGTGTCGTACCCCTCTTCTCCAGAGCAAGTCTTGAGGGCTAACCTTTTAGATTAATCGTCCTGGGGCTTGTGGGGCAGCTAGCCCTGATAAAAGACACGAAGGAGGCGGAAATACTGCCCGCTTGCTCACGGGTTTATTAGGTGTAGCGGTTACAGGGTGCATGTCTTTTTGAGTTGTTGTTGAGAGGGGACATGTTAATTTTTGCGGGCATATTTTCGGAAGAATCGAGACAAAAATAATTGAGATATGCGTAAATCGAAAAAATCCTGGACCATTATTTAATCACAACAAAATCAAAAAAATTAAATTGTTTGCACTTCTTTTGTTCACGCTAGAGATCTTACCAAGGTTTGTAATGAAATTTCCTACATTTTTCCCTTCCTTAGACACGTTAAAACTGATTCGCAGATTTGCGAAATAGCAGTAATTTTATATAATAGAGCCCTTTTACAACCCTATAAGTTACGAATTTGAAATAAACATTGAGAACAGCTATGATTACAAAAAATGCTCTGGCTTCTTCAGAGTTGTGGGAGATCACGTTTCAATCTAGAGTTGTTAAAATAAGGATTAGAACAAAAATCATTTGCCTTTACCTGCCTATCCGATCATAACTCCGCAAAGAAAGGTTACCCAACTTACCCAGATAAAATATATATCCTCATCTCTAAACTTTAAATTAAAGGTCAGTCTAGTTGTTAACGCTGTCTAGTCATGAGCTCTCATGAATCAAAATTAAATACCGCTATTTGTGAGATTGCTTGTGGGGTAGTACGAACTTCGAATGCGTCGACAAAATCCCCTTTAAATAAACACTCAAAATATTTGTTACAACTTTCTTCGAAGAGTAGAACCTGCTCCAAAATTTTCATCTCCTATTAAATTTTTCATCTCCTGAAATCCAAGTACGTTTCCTCCGTAGTTCGTTAATTTTCTTCAAACTTTCAATAAAACAGTTGTAATTGATGTATGTTTTTGTTCTGCGTCGAATGAGACCGGCCCCCATTTTTCTATGTTAATATTTTCACGAGAAATTGAATTTTTCCCGCGGTTGGCCATTCGGCCCCTCTGTGTGATGTTCCTTAATTTCGGCGATTGGGGAAAACCATACTTTGGGAATACTTCCGTCCGTTTTATCACTTTCTGTAGCATCAGTTAGGAACAAATCAATTTCTTCTTGAGTTATAGATCGAGTCGCTCTTCAACTCAACATCCAGTAAGAAAGAGGATTTATCTAGAATAAAGTCTCTGCCTCCCCTAAGTCACCCAGATTATCAGGGCTCGACTAAGTCCGGAAGGTTATTAAATCGATAACCCTCAAGAGGAGGTTCTCATAACCTCGCCCATGGTTTCTCTGTAGTAGTGCCACAAGAGGTTATATTGTCTGAAGGGCTTGGGGTAACCCCTTCTTCACAATGGCACCCTTACAATACCTCACTCGCTCCCTTAGCCTTTAAGCAAAGGGAAGCATGGGACCGCCTTAAACCTAACTATTATTCTAACACGTTATACAACTAAGCAGAACAATGCTACATCGACTACAACTCAATTCGGATATTTTGAATGCTTAATAACATGTATCGGCGTAATAGTAATGTTGTCGTACACACTGTCTTGAATGTTTGTCAGTGCTAAGTGTATTCCGTATAGTTCGGCTGTATATATGGTCGTTTCGTCTGGTAGTCTTAGTATGTAAGTGTTATTGTCAACAATCGCAGCTGATCCTGTCCCGAATCTCGTCTTGGATCCGTCAGTGTAAGCGTACAATGTGTCAGTATCTTGTCTCAGAATCGAGTTTGCCAGGTGTTTGTAAAATATGGAAGGTTGTATTTCGTTAGTGTCAGGTCAATCTTAAAGTTCTTTACTCTCCAAGGCGGAATGTCTGAAACTGTGTTTGTGAGAATTTGTCTTTCTGTTAGGTTGGGAAATCTTCTATCTTCTAAAACTCTTACACTTAGAGGTTTTTGTTTAAAATTTCTCTCTAGGTATTTATTAAAATTTAAGTTGTTAATAAAATCATTTACACATTCGGTTCCCAGTCCTTTTGACGTTATAAGAAATTTAGAGCATAACATTCGACGCCTGATATGCAATGGTGGTTCGCCAGCTAATGCACACAGGCTTTCTGAAGGGCTGGTCCTAAAAGCTCCTGTGGCTAGCCTGAGTCCTGTGTTATGTATGGTGTTGAGTAGTTTAAGTGCGGTTGGACTGGCAGATGAATATGCTACACAACCATAATCCAGAAGAGACCTGGTATAGGAACGATAGAATGTGAGCATGGTACATTTGTCAGCACCCCATTTGGTATTACTAAGGATTCTTAATAAATTCAAAGATTTTTTGCATTTGTTGAGAAGTCCTTTAAGGTGGGGTAACCACGTCAGTTTTCTGTCAAGTGTCATTCCCAAAAATGTCAGTAAGTCAGTCCTATCAATGGTAGTCTGGTGTAATGTTAACTGGGCAACTTGGTGTTCCCTCTTTCTGCTAAATATTATATACTTATTTTTATCATTGGAGAATCTGAAGCCTGTTTCTTTACACCAATTTTCCAAATTGTCCAATGTATGTTGTATTTGTTGTTGTCCAATGTTGAGTTGTTTATATGAGGTGTAGATCATGAGGTCATCAGCATACTGGCAATAGGACACCCTTTGAGGAATACAGCTACTGACGGAATTTACAGCAATGTTAAACAGAGTTGTACTCAGTACACCTCCTTGAGGCACTCCATTCTCCTGCAGAAATACATCTGAGAGAGCAGTACCTATTCTCACTCTGAATGTTCTGTGGGAAAGATAGCTGTGCAAATATTTCAAGACTGGACCTTGGACTCCCCATTCAAGCAGCTGTGATAGTATGAGTCTCCTCCATACCCTATCATAGGCCTTTTCAAGGTCTAAGGACACAGCTAAAATTGATTTTTTGTTTAAAAATGCATCCAAAATATCATTTTCCACTCTTGCGAGATGGTGGATTGTGGAATGTGGTTGCCGGAAGCCACATTGATAGGACGAAAGGAATTTATTACGTTCCAGGTACCAAATAATTCTTTTGTTGACATTTTTTTCAAGAAGTTTGCTGCAACAATTTGTCATGCTAATTGGTCCGAAACTAGAAGGTAGTGTGCTGTCCTTCCCTTTCTTCAAAATGGGAACAACTACAGACTCATTCCAGAAGTGAGGATAGGCTCCGCTCAGATAGACTTCATTGAACACATCAAGGAGGGTGACAAGGCCTACGTTGGGTAGATTTTTGTACATATCGTAGGCCAGTCCGTTGTGTCCTGGTGATGTGAGATTAACTGTCGACAGTGCATGGGTTAGTTCATGTAAATTTATTTGTCATTCAAGGGGTGGTCATGTTCGTTAGTAATTTGGAGTTCTCTGGTTTCTGTGTCGAGTCTGAATTGTAAAAAACTATCTGTGTAGTTATCATTACTTGATATTGTTTTAAAATGTTTTACCTATTACGTTACTAATTTCATATTGATCTGTAACTGTGTTGTTTAATTATACAATGCCAGTAATAGGGGGTCTGTAATTTTTGTGCTGTATTTGTTTTATTTTAGTCCATATCTCTTGTTTTGGGGTGATTCTGTTCAGGTTCGACACAAAATCTACCCAACATTTCTTTTTACTGGTTTTAATAGTCCATTGGGCTTTTGCTTTCTTCCTCTTATAATTTAGAAGGTTGGCGTCTGATGGATTTCTACGGAATAAATTGAGAGCCTTTCTTCGATCTCTAATTGCTGTCTTGCAATCATCATTCCACCAAGGAACAGGTGTTTTTCTGTATTTGTCCTTCGTCATTGGTACGCTGAGATTCGTAGCTTCAGTAATTATTGAGTTCAGCTCATGCATTGTTTTTGGTTGTGAAATAAGTAGTTTGTCCGTAACGTGGCTTCGGAAAGAGTCCCAGTCTGCTTTTTTAGTGTTGTACCTTTTAAGTCCATTAAATGAGTTTCTAAAAGTATTGAGTTTAAGAACGATGGGAAAGTGATCACTTCCGTGAGAATCGGGACATACTTCCCATGAAAACCGTGTGTATATTGCAGGTGTGCACAGTGTGACGTCTATGTGTGTAAGTGTCCCTGTTCTTGGGCAGAGGTGAGTCGGTGAGTCAGTGTTAAGGCATAACAAGTCGTTCTGTTCAAATAAAGTTTGTAATTGTACTCCTTTACTATTATTGGTCAATGAATGCCACATTTGGCTGTTTGCATTAAGGTCCCCCATGAATAATAAAGGAGTTGGTAATTGTGTCAGTAAGTCATTGAGTTCGTGAACATCTATGGGCTCACTTGGTGGAAGATAAACACATACACACAGTTAGACGGAATGGAAGATGTACCGAGACAGCTACAGCTTGGATAGTCGTCCTCAGCGGAACAGGTTCGCTGTGGATGCTATCATCTACAAATATCGCAACTCCGCCACAAGCTCTACCATCCAAGGAGTAGTCTCTCCTATAGAGGGAATAGCCATGTATGCTGAAGGGCTTGGGGTAACCCCTTCTTCACAATGGCACCCTTACAATACCTCACTCGCTCCCTTAGCCTTTAAGCAAAGGGAAGCATGGGACCGCCTTAAACCTAACTATTATTCTAACACGTTATACAACTAAGCAGAACAATGCTACATCGACTACAACTCAATTCGGATATTTTGAATGCTTAATAACATGTATCGGCGTAATAGTAATGTTGTCGTACACACTGTCTTGAATGTTTGTCAGTGCTAAGTGTATTCCGTATAGTTCGGCTGTATATATGGTCGTTTCGTCTGGTAGTCTTAGTATGTAAGTGTTATTGTCAACAATCGCAGCTGATCCTGTCCCGAATCTCGTCTTGGATCCGTCAGTGTAAGCGTACAATGTGTCAGTATCTTGTCTCAGAATCGAGTTTGCCAGGTGTTTGTAAAATATGGAAGGTTGTATTTCGTTAGTGTCAGGTCAATCTTAAAGTTCTTTACTCTCCAAGGCGGAATGTCTGAAACTGTGTTTGTGAGAATTTGTCTTTCTGTTAGGTTGGGAAATCTTCTATCTTCTAAAACTCTTACACTTAGAGGTTTTTGTTTAAAATTTCTCTCTAGGTATTTATTAAAATTTAAGTTGTTAATAAAATCATTTACACATTCGGTTCCCAGTCCTTTTGACGTTATAAGAAATTTAGAGCATAACATTCGACGCCTGATATGCAATGGTGGTTCGCCAGCTAATGCACACAGGCTTTCTGAAGGGCTGGTCCTAAAAGCTCCTGTGGCTAGCCTGAGTCCTGTGTTATGTATGGTGTTGAGTAGTTTAAGTGCGGTTGGACTGGCAGATGAATATGCTACACAACCATAATCCAGAAGAGACCTGGTATAGGAACGATAGAATGTGAGCATGGTACATTTGTCAGCACCCCATTTGGTATTACTAAGGATTCTTAATAAATTCAAAGATTTTTTGCATTTGTTGAGAAGTCCTTTAAGGTGGGGTAACCACGTCAGTTTTCTGTCAAGTGTCATTCCCAAAAATGTCAGTAAGTCAGTCCTATCAATGGTAGTCTGGTGTAATGTTAACTGGGCAACTTGGTGTTCCCTCTTTCTGCTAAATATTATATACTTATTTTTATCATTGGAGAATCTGAAGCCTGTTTCTTTACACCAATTTTCCAAATTGTCCAATGTATGTTGTATTTGTTGTTGTCCAATGTTGAGTTGTTTATATGAGGTGTAGATCATGAGGTCATCAGCATACTGGCAATAGGACACCCTTTGAGGAATACAGCTACTGACGGAATTTACAGCAATGTTAAACAGAGTTGTACTCAGTACACCTCCTTGAGGCACTCCATTCTCCTGCAGAAATACATCTGAGAGAGCAGTACCTATTCTCACTCTGAATGTTCTGTGGGAAAGATAGCTGTGCAAATATTTCAAGACTGGACCTTGGACTCCCCATTCAAGCAGCTGTGATAGTATGAGTCTCCTCCATACCCTATCATAGGCCTTTTCAAGGTCTAAGGACACAGCTAAAATTGATTTTTTGTTTAAAAATGCATCCAAAATATCATTTTCCACTCTTGCGAGATGGTGGATTGTGGAATGTGGTTGCCGGAAGCCACATTGATAGGACGAAAGGAATTTATTACGTTCCAGGTACCAAATAATTCTTTTGTTGACATTTTTTTCAAGAAGTTTGCTGCAACAATTTGTCATGCTAATTGGTCCGAAACTAGAAGGTAGTGTGCTGTCCTTCCCTTTCTTCAAAATGGGAACAACTACAGACTCATTCCAGAAGTGAGGATAGGCTCCGCTCAGATAGACTTCATTGAACACATCAAGGAGGGTGACAAGGCCTACGTTGGGTAGATTTTTGTACATATCGTAGGCCAGTCCGTTGTGTCCTGGTGATGTGAGATTAACTGTCGACAGTGCATGGGTTAGTTCATGTAAATTTATTTGTCATTCAAGGGGTGGTCATGTTCGTTAGTAATTTGGAGTTCTCTGGTTTCTGTGTCGAGTCTGAATTGTAAAAAACTATCTGTGTAGTTATCATTACTTGATATTGTTTTAAAATGTTTTACCTATTACGTTACTAATTTCATATTGATCTGTAACTGTGTTGTTTAATTATACAATGCCAGTAATAGGGGGTCTGTAATTTTTGTGCTGTATTTGTTTTATTTTAGTCCATATCTCTTGTTTTGGGGTGATTCTGTTCAGGTTCGACACAAAATCTACCCAACATTTCTTTTTACTGGTTTTAATAGTCCATTGGGCTTTTGCTTTCTTCCTCTTATAATTTAGAAGGTTGGCGTCTGATGGATTTCTACGGAATAAATTGAGAGCCTTTCTTCGATCTCTAATTGCTGTCTTGCAATCATCATTCCACCAAGGAACAGGTGTTTTTCTGTATTTGTCCTTCGTCATTGGTACGCTGAGATTCGTAGCTTCAGTAATTATTGAGTTCAGCTCATGCATTGTTTTTGGTTGTGAAATAAGTAGTTTGTCCGTAACGTGGCTTCGGAAAGAGTCCCAGTCTGCTTTTTTAGTGTTGTACCTTTTAAGTCCATTAAATGAGTTTCTAAAAGTATTGAGTTTAAGAACGATGGGAAAGTGATCACTTCCGTGAGAATCGGGACATACTTCCCATGAAAACCGTGTGTATATTGCAGGTGTGCACAGTGTGACGTCTATGTGTGTAAGTGTCCCTGTTCTTGGGCAGAGGTGAGTCGGTGAGTCAGTGTTAAGGCATAACAAGTCGTTCTGTTCAAATAAAGTTTGTAATTGTACTCCTTTACTATTATTGGTCAATGAATGCCACATTTGGCTGTTTGCATTAAGGTCCCCCATGAATAATAAAGGAGTTGGTAATTGTGTCAGTAAGTCATTGAGTTCGTGAACATCTATGGGCTCACTTGGTGGAAGATAAACACATACACACAGTTAGACGGAATGGAAGATGTACCGAGACAGCTACAGCTTGGATAGTCGTCCTCAGCGGAACAGGTTCGCTGTGGATGCTATCATCTACAAATATCGCAACTCCGCCACAAGCTCTACCATCCAAGGAGTAGTCTCTCCTATAGAGGGAATAGCCATGTATGCTGAAGGGCTTGGGGTAACCCCTTCTTCACAATGGCACCCTTACAATACCTCACTCGCTCCCTTAGCCTTTAAGCAAAGGGAAGCATGGGACCGCCTTAAACCTAACTATTATTCTAACACGTTATACAACTAAGCAGAACAATGCTACATCGACTACAACTCAATTCGGATATTTTGAATGCTTAATAACATGTATCGGCGTAATAGTAATGTTGTCGTACACACTGTCTTGAATGTTTGTCAGTGCTAAGTGTATTCCGTATAGTTCGGCTGTATATATGGTCGTTTCGTCTGGTAGTCTTAGTATGTAAGTGTTATTGTCAACAATCGCAGCTGATCCTGTCCCGAATCTCGTCTTGGATCCGTCAGTGTAAGCGTACAATGTGTCAGTATCTTGTCTCAGAATCGAGTTTGCCAGGTGTTTGTAAAATATGGAAGGTTGTATTTCGTTAGTGTCAGGTCAATCTTAAAGTTCTTTACTCTCCAAGGCGGAATGTCTGAAACTGTGTTTGTGAGAATTTGTCTTTCTGTTAGGTTGGGAAATCTTCTATCTTCTAAAACTCTTACACTTAGAGGTTTTTGTTTAAAATTTCTCTCTAGGTATTTATTAAAATTTAAGTTGTTAATAAAATCATTTACACATTCGGTTCCCAGTCCTTTTGACGTTATAAGAAATTTAGAGCATAACATTCGACGCCTGATATGCAATGGTGGTTCGCCAGCTAATGCACACAGGCTTTCTGAAGGGCTGGTCCTAAAAGCTCCTGTGGCTAGCCTGAGTCCTGTGTTATGTATGGTGTTGAGTAGTTTAAGTGCGGTTGGACTGGCAGATGAATATGCTACACAACCATAATCCAGAAGAGACCTGGTATAGGAACGATAGAATGTGAGCATGGTACATTTGTCAGCACCCCATTTGGTATTACTAAGGATTCTTAATAAATTCAAAGATTTTTTGCATTTGTTGAGAAGTCCTTTAAGGTGGGGTAACCACGTCAGTTTTCTGTCAAGTGTCATTCCCAAAAATGTCAGTAAGTCAGTCCTATCAATGGTAGTCTGGTGTAATGTTAACTGGGCAACTTGGTGTTCCCTCTTTCTGCTAAATATTATATACTTATTTTTATCATTGGAGAATCTGAAGCCTGTTTCTTTACACCAATTTTCCAAATTGTCCAATGTATGTTGTATTTGTTGTTGTCCAATGTTGAGTTGTTTATATGAGGTGTAGATCATGAGGTCATCAGCATACTGGCAATAGGACACCCTTTGAGGAATACAGCTACTGACGGAATTTACAGCAATGTTAAACAGAGTTGTACTCAGTACACCTCCTTGAGGCACTCCATTCTCCTGCAGAAATACATCTGAGAGAGCAGTACCTATTCTCACTCTGAATGTTCTGTGGGAAAGATAGCTGTGCAAATATTTCAAGACTGGACCTTGGACTCCCCATTCAAGCAGCTGTGATAGTATGAGTCTCCTCCATACCCTATCATAGGCCTTTTCAAGGTCTAAGGACACAGCTAAAATTGATTTTTTGTTTAAAAATGCATCCAAAATATCATTTTCCACTCTTGCGAGATGGTGGATTGTGGAATGTGGTTGCCGGAAGCCACATTGATAGGACGAAAGGAATTTATTACGTTCCAGGTACCAAATAATTCTTTTGTTGACATTTTTTTCAAGAAGTTTGCTGCAACAATTTGTCATGCTAATTGGTCCGAAACTAGAAGGTAGTGTGCTGTCCTTCCCTTTCTTCAAAATGGGAACAACTACAGACTCATTCCAGAAGTGAGGATAGGCTCCGCTCAGATAGACTTCATTGAACACATCAAGGAGGGTGACAAGGCCTACGTTGGGTAGATTTTTGTACATATCGTAGGCCAGTCCGTTGTGTCCTGGTGATGTGAGATTAACTGTCGACAGTGCATGGGTTAGTTCATGTAAATTTATTTGTCATTCAAGGGGTGGTCATGTTCGTAAGTAATTTGGAGTTCTCTGGTTTCTGTGTCGAGTCTGAATTGTAAAAAACTATCTGTGTAGTTATCATTACTTGATATTGTTTTAAAATGTTTTACCTATTACGTTACTAATTTCATATTGATCTGTAACTGTGTTGTTTAATTATACAATGCCAGTAATAGGGGGTCTGTAATTTTTGTGCTGTATTTGTTTTATTTTAGTCCATATCTCTTGTTTTGGGGTGATTCTGTTCAGGTTCGACACAAAATCTACCCAACATTTCTTTTTACTGGTTTTAATAGTCCATTGGGCTTTTGCTTTCTTCCTCTTATAATTTAGAAGGTTGGCGTCTGATGGATTTCTACGGAATAAATTGAGAGCCTTTCTTCGATCTCTAATTGCTGTCTTGCAATCATCATTCCACCAAGGAACAGGTGTTTTTCTGTATTTGTCCTTCGTCATTGGTACGCTGAGATTCGTAGCTTCAGTAATTATTGAGTTCAGCTCATGCATTGTTTTTGGTTGTGAAATAAGTAGTTTGTCCGTAACGTGGCTTCGGAAAGAGTCCCAGTCTGCTTTTTTAGTGTTGTACCTTTTAAGTCCATTAAATGAGTTTCTAAAAGTATTGAGTTTAAGAACGATGGGAAAGTGATCACTTCCGTGAGAATCGGGACATACTTCCCATGAAAACCGTGTGTATATTGCAGGTGTGCACAGTGTGACGTCTATGTGTGTAAGTGTCCCTGTTCTTGGGCAGAGGTGAGTCGGTGAGTCAGTGTTAAGGCATAACAAGTCGTTCTGTTCAAATAAAGTTTGTAATTGTACTCCTTTACTATTATTGGTCAATGAATGCCACATTTGGCTGTTTGCATTAAGGTCCCCCATGAATAATAAAGGAGTTGGTAATTGTGTCAGTAAGTCATTGAGTTCGTGAACATCTATGGGCTCACTTGGTGGAAGATAAACACATACACACAGTTAGACGGAATGGAAGATGTACCGAGACAGCTACAGCTTGGATAGTCGTCCTCAGCGGAACAGGTTCGCTGTGGATGCTATCATCTACAAATATCGCAACTCCGCCACAAGCTCTACCATCCAAGGAGTAGTCTCTCCTATAGAGGGAATAGCCATGTATGCTGATGTCCTTACCTTGTTGAAGGTGTGTTTCTTGGAGTGCAATGATTTGTGGTTTGGACTGGCTCAGGAGTAATTTCAAATCGCCAATGTGCCTAGTGATTCCATTTATATTCCATTGCAGTACTGACATGGAATTATTTTTGCACTAAAAATATTAGAAAATCTTGAATTGAGCCCAATTTTATGCAAGTAAAGAAATGTTTTGAGAGATTTGAAACGAAAGGATTAATCATAACACCATACAGTTAAAAGATTCCAAAATATCCAGAGCAAATATTTGTAATTAAAATAAGGGATAAAATTACAAATATTTGTAAAAACTGAATGATATTTGGAGATATTATTAAAGAGTTTAGCCATTTTGTTAAAGGCTTGACCATATTTAAAAAAATGTATTGCCAAATTAGAAGATAGAAGTTGATTTTTCAATTTAAAAATAACAAAAGCAGCAGTGGTATGAGACGTTAGATGAAATGAATAATGAAACACCATATTAGTTGAAATAAAATAGGAAACACTAAAAAGAAAAGAGAGAATAATAAAATAATAGATGTCTAGTTTTACCGTTTCTTCGATTTAGTTATGTCCTGTAGTATGTCAGTCGGTGTTTTCTTTTTACTCTGTCGTCCTTTTAATGGTGTTTTGCTTCCTTTCAGTCCAGGTTCTTCTTGACATTCATCGGGAGCCGGAGTTCCATCTGAGCCAGTGCTTGATCGGTGACTGCAGGAGGCTTCTTTCAGCACTGGGATATTTCTCTTGGGGGGATTCACAGCTTCAACACCACTAGAGTTCTTGACTAGGAGCTTCTCCAGGACTTGTAACCTACTACTCATCGACTTTACTAAAGCAGTCAGGTTATCTAGTCCTTCCATATTTAAGGAAGCATTCATCGTCT
Organism: Gonocerus acuteangulatus; assembly: GCA_946811695.1. Taxonomy (NCBI): domain Eukaryota; kingdom Metazoa; phylum Arthropoda; class Insecta; order Hemiptera; family Coreidae; genus Gonocerus; species Gonocerus acuteangulatus. Next base: position 28,394,792 of record OX328129.1, on the reverse strand, counting down.
TTTTGGCGTATGTCTCTGTCCGTGAACTCTTTACCCTTCGTTTTGCTTCAGGATAGGAAAGGTTTTGGTGTAGCATTGTCTTCTTCACCTCAAATTCTTCGGCATATACGGGGCAGAGTTTAGCAGTTGTTCGATGTTCTCCTCCACAAAGACAACACTTAACTTTAGCGCACTTATTTTCATGTTGAGGCTCAGCGCATCTTCTGCATACTTGCTCCTTCTCACAGGAAGCCCTATGATGTCCTAGTAAGCCGCACCTATAGCAGATGAGTGGTGGAGGTATATACATACGAACAGCTACTGAGATGTAACCTGTAAACAGCCTCTCTGGAAGTTGGGGCGTGTCGAAACTCGCCATGAAGAGTGCTGATCTTTTAGAAGGATTTCCTAGTCTTCTAATTTTACTGATATTCTGTTCTTTTAACTCTTCGAGAATTTCTTCTTCTTTAAGATCGCGTATTTCAGAACAGAAAAATACGCCTTTAGACTGATTTAGTGTTTTGTGGGGTTGAACGGTAATTTTGTATCTGCCGAAGTACTTTTGGTTTAAAAGTTTCTTTGATACCTCGTTATTGGGTGCGTCCAGAAACAGTAAACCGGATTTTCTCAGCTTTCTAATCTCAATGTTTTTCCCCATTGAAGAAATCCAACGATTTATTTCGAAGGGATTGATGTCATTAAATGTCTTCGTTTGTTCTTCTAACTTAATGACTAAGTAGCGTGGGATATTCAAAGTTTTAACCTGTTCGGATTGTCTGGACCATTCGTTTTTTTCTTCAGGTAACTTCTCCATCTTCTCAATAGTCATTTGTAACTAGTGATCAACTATTTTGAAGTTTACAACCGGGGATATCAGCAATTCTTTGTAGAATTTAAATCTTGGACTTTTCCTCGTTAATTACGTAAGGTCTAGATTCTTCTTAGGTCTTCGTTAGGCTTGTATAAGAGGCAGTGGAAGACCCGACGTTTTTAAGTGCTAGAATGTCCTTTTTTGACATACTTGGTTGTTCTTTTTTTAATTTTCCCGCTGTTATAAAGAATTATATTGGTGGTTCGAACAATAACTCTTGTTTTCAGTGTCATAACCCCCAAAGCGCAGATACTGTTCAGGACGCTGATTATAATCATCGTCCTGAATACTGTTCAGGACGCTGATTATAATCACAATGCGCCGCACGTCAATAATTATTGGCGTGCGGCGCATTATGGATGTGGTCTTCTTTGCAAAATGATATTTTGCTGCCTAGGTTTATGGGATTTTACAGTGAGGATGTACGCATCATATTTAGGCCAATAATGTTTACCGTATTTCTAGACCAGTGTGGTAGAGCTGCATATTGACTTGGTAAGGAGTTCCAGAAAAAGGTGTCACGGATTGCGTAGGACTTTCCGATAGGAGCCTCAAGTTGGGAGGGAATATGCGATATGAAACTCTTAAGGGTTTTTTAGGATAAACTGACATTATACACCATGAAACATTAGGGATTTGCCTCGAGAACACTATGGGATCCACCGTTGACATGACAACCATAGCTCCATTGGTCTAATAAACGGGAAGTTACAAGGATTCGATTGTTTGACAGTGGAAGAGGAATTAGACACCATCTTAAAATTACCTCTTGAAAACAATTCAACAAAAGTCTGACGCATTTTCACAATTCGATAGCTTAATCAAATTAACTGGAGCTCTGAATTTATCAATGAGTCGAGGCCGGAGTTTGGTTGACTCTAATCAGTAGATTGACTGAACAAATAAAATTTAATATTTATTATGTTCCTCTAGAATTAGTGTGTTTCCTACATTTTTCCTCTTGAATAGTTTGCATTTCATAAATTTTTCCGATATTGATTTTAAACACAAACATAGCACAAATATAACACAAATGGTATCAGCTCTTTGCATCAAAACTTACTTAGGCTGATTCTATAGAAAATGTAGTAAAAATGTATTCAATTTTTTCGTTACTTATTTATTTAACCCTTAGAATGCTAGCGGATCTGAGAGGGACCGACCGCCGGGTGCTACGAGCTTAGAGAGCCGATGCTACGAGCTTAGAGAGCCGATGCTACGAGCTTAGAGAGCCGGTGCTACGAGCTTAGAGAGCCGGTGCTACGAGCTTAGAGAGCCGGTGCTACGAGCTTAGAGAGCCGGTGCTACGAGCTTAGAGAGCCGGTGCTACGAGCTTAGAGAGCCGGTGCTACGAGCTTAGAGAGCCGGTGCTACGAGCTTAGAGAGCCGGTGCTACGAGCTTAGAGAGCCGGTGCTACGAGCTTAGAGAGCCGATCCTACCCCCAGTGCTAGCCTATTTATTTAAGACAGAATTTTATATAGATATATGATAGAGCTTTAAAAATAAAATAACATCGAATTTCACGTAGATTCTTGAAAGAGCTGTCTGTACATATGATATAAGTTTACAGATTAATAATAATTTCCATTTTAAAAAAATTAACTTACTCAAACAGAATAAAAAAAAAGCCTAAGGTACTGATTTCAACGTTAAAATTACAATTCTAGAACACTTTAGGTGTCTAGTTTTTTTAGTAGAATTTAGCAAAATATTTCTCGTTGAATTCTGTCGCTTTCATGTTTTCCACGTTGAAGTAACCCTCCAGCGTGGGAGTAATTCTGTCGCTTGGTAACATATGAAAAATTGTCCCAACTTATTTGTCCCCTTTCATGAAGAGTGTGTAATTGTTGTTTTGTATCTGAAGGTTCCTTGTTTCTCAATTAGGATAAATGTTTATGTCCAAGTTTCTTGTAATTCACATTATTTCTATTTACTAATTAATAGTTCCCAGTTTTTAGCACTTTCCTCCGAAGGAAAGTAGCTATTGAGGTTGCACTCATGACGGAATTTTTGAAAAATTTCTTTGAATCTTTATCGATCCTACCTAGTAGACACCAAAAATAACCCCAGTTAAAACAACCCCAGTTAACGGACACATATATAGTTATATATGTGTCCGTTAACACGATACACGCCAGAGTTTTTGTTTTTTCGCCACGAAACTTGGTATATAGTATTCCCCCATCAAACGATTGATCGAGTTCGTTAACCAAAAATATCAGTCCATCTGGGGTTATTAGGAGGGAGGGGGGTACCCTGGAACCAAAGTAGTTATTTGCCAATACCAGTCGTAATTTTTATTATAATTTATTCATCAAGATCAATAGATCAAAATGTGAAGCTTTTGTATTTATTACTTAGTGCAGTACCCCACATATACAAAACTCTGGAAGGAAATTAATTACAAAATTAATAATTGAAACATGTGCTCATAATTAATTCAAAAGAGTAGAACTATTTATGTTTTTATTTTAGTTTTCTATCTAGGTTATTTTAATCAAATTATTCAGAAATGCACTCGACACTACCCAATTCTTAGGAAAGTGCTTAATTTTTGTCTTTTCTGCCATAGTGAGAAAATAAAATATTTGAAAGAAAAAGAAACTCATTTTCCTTGTTGTGATTCCTTTGGTGCTATTTTGTATTTTTACTGTTTGTGCAGTCTGACTGTTTGAAGTTGTGGGTTATAAGTTTTATTTGAAATTTTTCCAACTTATACAGTATTTATTGTACCATTTGAGTACTTAACAACTTTATTTCATTTATTCTTTACATGAACTAAGAGATCTTTCCATGCGCGTCAGCGGATAACTTTGTGAGCAGAAATTGTTACTGTTTTTTTTCTTTTCTTTATTAACTCACCGGATATTATATGCTAATTATCCTGTTTCGTCGCAGTTTATTTTCATTTTTTTGGTTGTCTTTATTCGTGAAAATTTGTATTTTAGGTGCCCTCAAGATCTCTGCTTAGGTTTGGGTTGTTGATCCAAGTTGTCTCCAGGATTCCCCTACGAACGATCAATACTGTACATTCGTTTCAATTACTTCATGACAGTAATGGACAATCCAATTGAGCCAAGCTTTTATTAAGTAGTTCTTCGACCTTTTTCTACCTTATTTCTTTTACTGCTCACAATAAAACATTGGAATGCTGCTAAGAAAGTTTTGATAATATTCATCATTCAAAAAACTCACATTACTATCGAAAATATATTGTCATAATATGCTATATCTATATAGTTAACCCCTGTCCAGGTGTTGTAATTTTAGTGGATAACAAATTCGTTCAATTTTTGGGTATATAACGTTTTGTGGCGAAAATGTAATGTATTTATAAATACATTACATTTTCGCCACAAAACGGTATATACCAAAAAATTGAACGAATTTATTATCCACTAAAATTACACCACCTGGACAGGGGTTAACTCCTCACCCAAATTACTAATTTGCCCATACCGACCGTAGTTTTTCGTATATTGCAATGAAACTTGGTAAACTTTAAAGGGATCTAAAGAAAAAAATGTCTTGTAAAAAAAAAATAATAATAAAATCGGACTATCTGGAAGGGGCTTTGATCGAGACCCAAATTACTAATTTATTTATGCTGGCCGTAATTCCTGTTGTAATGAAACTGGGTATTCGTCGCGGATATGTGATGAAAAAACTATGTTGTAAAACTAAATGTAATCGGTTCATCAGCAGTTCGGGCAAACAACGTATTGGGTGAAAATAAAACTAAGCTTCCAAAACTGTTGGGTAAGTGGTAGTTAGTTCTGCCGCGTGAGGCGCTGAGCGTGGGTGCTGTATCTGGTTTCTGCTCATTGAGTCAGCTGTTCATTACAAATATAAAAATATGCATGTTATTTATATATATATATATATATATATATATATATATATATATATATATATATATATATATACACAGGGTGTTCAAAACTCGATTGACACCCCCCTTTTTTCCCACAATTTTTGAAATTTAAAAACGAAACTTGGTGGTTCTTAACGTGGTCGAATGGACTTTTATTGGACCTAATGCACGACCCCTCAACTATCTTCAGTTCTTCTCCAGAGACCATAGCTCTGGAATCTCCAATGGAAAAGGGTTATTTTTAAGACGGATTATTGTAGAGAATTGAATTTTATGTCGATTTTATATCTGTCATTTTTTCGCTAAAACGCACCAATGAGTAACAAATTGCCAAAAACCGATACAACTCTTGTTTTTCGTCACTTTTCTGCCAATAACGTAGAAAGTATGCCCGTAATGAAAAATGTAGTTGATGTAAACGTTGTAGAGGATTAAATTTAATTTTCAAAAAGTACCTTTAAATGTCTAAAATGTTAATAGGAATGGAGCAAAACACACTTTTGTTTTTGAAGTTTTCAGAAAAAGTTTATTATCAACGTGATCTTCAGTAAAACTTAATAAACATTTCCTAAACTATTTTTGCTCCACCTAGTTTTGGATTTAAGAACGTTTCAAGAAAAAATCCAATTCAATTACTTTATATAGGCATTAAAATAATAAATTCTATAAAAAGCAATAGAACTCACCTAATGATTAGAATTTCGTAGTAATTATTTTTGAGTTGGACGATTTTTTTTTTGTCTTTAAATTTCAAAAATTGTGTGAAAAAAGGGGGGTGTCAATCGAATTTTGAACACCCTGTATATAGGTTATTCTAGAAAATTATTTATATGTGTTATGGAGTTCTGGAGAAAATTTGGACCTCGAGGCAAAGAATCAAGGTCGGATGTGGTTATCGAGACAAACACACCCACATTCAAGAGGTGCACGTCAATGGTAAGGCTTGTTTTTAATTTAGACGGGGGGGGGCTCTTTGTGAGACCCCGCCCCTTTGGGGGGTTATGAAGCCCCGGACTCTTCTCATCACTCTCTCCTAATGAAAACGGAAAGCATTTAATCAAGGATTTCTTCGCTTTGTTTCCATCTGCTAGCCATTTCCAGCTCTCGGGCCCGGGGGCAGAGGTAGCTCGTTAAATTAGAGTCACCTAGTAGAGGTGTGAGAAATAATTTGGCATGTCTAAAATGTGGGAGGGAAAATTAAATCTTTTATTTTCAAAAGGTCACGTTTATTTTATTTTTATTTAAAAAAAATACTGTTTTGTTCAAAATATACTCAATTCAAGTAACTTTTTTTTTTCTCATCTACATCTAGGCCATTATACTAGGGGCATCTGCAGGTCAATTAACATCCGTGGTGGATCTGGAAAAGTTTCTAGCGAGGTTACTAATCATTTACGAAATTTCGTCTCGCAAGAGCTGCTTTACTAAGCACATTTTAAACCAAGGTAGTTAGGTCATACCATATTACTCATGAATGTGCTTTAAATAAAATACAATAAGGCAAAATTAAAATAAATCGTTCTGCTCCCGTATATTTATTATGAATAGCACTCTCAATTTTTACAACCACAAATTATATAAAGGTAGATATTATTCTTTAAAATTTACTAATAATTTGGTCGAAAGTAAGCCTTTTTCAAGAATAAACAAATTATAATTTGTTTATTCTACAAAAATTCACAGGTCTACAAAAATAATCTTTCTGAAATTGGATTTGATGATTTTGGTCAGTCTCTATGCTCCTTGGCGTGCTGAAGCCGAGCATGAGGTCAGTCCCTCTCTATCACGTAAGGAAATTGTTCAATCTCAAGTAAGGGCAGAGGTACTACCATTAAAAGAAAACAGAATTGGCGAATAAGAGTTTTCATTTATTTCCATGATCTTTTAGTTATTTCAATGTTGTTTACTGTACAAAATACATAAATGTGTAGAAATAACAGCTTCAGAATTAACAGTGACATATTTAGTTATTATTTTTATGAAAACGTATTTTTTTTCTCTTGAAAATTTCTCCGTGTTCGTTTCCGGCTGTAGGACTCTTCAGATGATTCACGCTGCAGCATCCAAAAATAGTCAGCCATCATGTTTACGTTCCATTTGCCCTGATACCTACGTTCCATTTCCTGGATGTCCTGATGGAACCATTCCCCTTGTTCTTCACTTACTTCCCCTAAGTTTTCCGGAAAATAGTCCACATGCGAATGTAAGAAGTGAACCTTCAAACTCATGTTGCAACCTTGTAATTGAAATGCCTTCAACATGCGTTCCACGATACTTCTGTAGTTGGGATCCTTCACGTTACCTAGGAACTTCTCAACAACATCTTTAAAAGAATTCCAAGCTTCCTTCTCCTTCTCATTCATGGTCTGAGTGAAATGTGGATCTGTGAAAAGTTTCCGAACATCTGGGCCTACAAAGATCGCCTCTTTTAGCTTTGCATCACTTAATCGTGGGAACTTGGAGCATAAGTACTTAAAACATTCACCTTCTTTATTGAGAGACTTTACGAATTGTTTTATCAGCCCTAGCTTTATGTGTAGAGGAGGTAGCAGGATTTTGTCAGAAGGAACCAAACTTCTCCTAATTACATTTTTTTGGCCTGGCGACAGAGCTCCTCGTGATGGCCAGTCTTTGTTGTTCCAATGGGAATTTCTGTCTCGGCTATCCCATAAACATAAAAAACAAGGGAACTTGGTGTACCCTGATTGCTGACCTAAGAGCATAGTAAGTACTTTCAAGTCTCCACATATCAACCAGTTATGCTCATTATAATGAATTCGTTCGAGAACTAATGACAAATTTTCGTATGTTTCTTTTAAATGTACCGAACGGCCAACTGGAACTGAAGCATAAGTATTGCCATTGTGCAACAAAACAGCCTTTAGACTTCGCTTTGATGAGTCTATGAATAGACGCCAATGAATCGGGTCATATTGTATACCAAATTGACCCATCAGACCAAGAATGTCTTTGCAATAAATAAGATTCTCATCCAGAGCAAAGTAAGGAACAAAAACTGCTTCACGGTGTCGATACCATGAAAAAGAAGTGCCTGGCTGTAATAATTTTTTGTTTTTAAGACGGGAGCCAAGTAACTGAGCTGCATCTTTTGGAAGTCCAAGATCTCTCACTAAGTCGTTCAACTCCTGTTGAGAAATAAGCTGAGGTTCATCTTCTGAACTGCTTGCTTTGAACTCACTGTGTACTTCATCGCTCTCCGACATACAGTCTTCTCTATTAGCTTCCCTATCTATACTGCCCAAGTCACGAGGGGGCTGAGGAACTGTCAATCCAGGACCGTGTGGTACCGGACGACTAGCAGATTCCACATTAGGATAGTTAATGAGCTTATGATTTTTGGAATTATAGCCTTGAACATGACAATTACAAAAGTAACAGTCATTAACGTGGGTTTTTTGCTCCCTCCACATCATTGGGATAGGAAATCCGAAAGATTTTAACTCTCCTTTGTACCATAAGCGAAGTTTTTCTACGCAGCTATGGCATACTTTGTGAGGAGCCCACACTTTATCTTGATCATCTATTCTAAAGCCAAAATATGTAATATACATTTTTGACAAAACATGTTATATTTCGTTGGTATTTCTTAACTGTGTACTCACCACAGATAAAACAGAAGTAGTCTGGACTGGTAACACAACGACGATGAGACATTTTGTCTAAATGCACTTTCAAACCTTAAAATACGTTCTTAATCACTTTGACACAACTAAGAGACCTCAGTGAATGTGTTCACTTCAGTTGATACTACTGAACTGAGAGAATGAACAGAAATTTAGCTCCAAGTTCCTGATACAACAGGTTCAATCTCGTTTAGCTTCAGACGGTGACATCTGAGACCAAACAAGTACGTTCCTGCCTGAACAGATCGTGCCTAGACACCCTCAGGCCTACAACATCTACTGAGGGAGTCATTGCCTACACCACCTAGTGAAAGATGTCTGTTTATAAAAAGAGAAATCGTTTGGAAAAAAAAAACAAAAAAAAACTTCTTACCAAATTTATGTGTATAGCAGGTATATTATGTTCTATGGATTTGAAAAAAATCTGTACGTGATAGAGAAAAACGGACTTCATTCTCGGCCTCAGCACACCGAGAAACACAGAGATTAGCCAAAATCATCAAATCAAATTTTTGGTTGTAGACCTGTGTTATTAATAGATCATAAGATAACAATATCACCCATAGATCACGATTCTGTTTCATCCATAGAGCCCTGGAAATTACCACATCCTATTATTAACCTAACGCTAGCAAAGTATAATAAAAACAACACAGATCCTTACATATTTGTGACAGAATATAAAAAATTAAAAACCGCACTCCCTGAAGGTCATGAAATATATACGGATGGCTCCAAAGACAACAATGGAGTTGGTGCTGCAGTACTTAGCTCATCAGGATCCTGTTCGCTCTCCCAGCGATCTGCAGTAACTATACAGCTGAGCTACTAGCAATTGACAAAGCCCTGAATATTAATTTTCCAACAAAATCCCATTTAACAATATTTACAGATTCTCTAGCTGCTCTCCTTGCTATAGGTGATCCATATTCATCGCATCCCATAATAGTGAATATATTTAAAAGAATTTACGAGCTAAATTTAAAGGAACAAAAGGTTACATTTGTATGGATTCCAGGACATTGCGGAATAAATAAAAATGAACAAGTTGACACCTTGGCAAGGAAAGCAATTAGATAGGGTATGCCTTTCTATAAAGTTTCAAAATTTGATTTAATGGCCCACTCGAAAGACTTGATTTGGAATACATGGCAAACTGTTTGGGAACAAGTAAGGGAAAACAAACTCAGAGAAATAAAGAGATGTGTTAAATCATGGAAGACATCAACAAATGGCACAAGAAGAAAGGAAGTGGTGTTAACCCGTATGAGAATTGGCCATACAAACCTCACCCATTCCTTCCTCATGTCAAAGGAACCTCCACCAATTTGCAGCTCGTGCAATGTGCTACTCACTGTTAAACACATTCTGGCGAATTGCCGTGCTTATGAGCAACTAAAAGAACAACACCAACTACCTGACTCCTTAGATGAAATTCTAGGCGACGATAGTAATCAAGTAGAGCGGCTTTTCAACTTTTTAAATGCCTCGAAGTTAATTGACAAAATTTAATTCAACCTTATATCAAAATTCAATACAACAAAATTTAGTAACACCTTAAATTAAAAATACCTCCGTAAGCATGGCTAAATGACACTGATATGCATATGTACGTATATGGATCTATGTGTGTATGTGAGTGTATGTGTGTATCTATGTATATGTATAATCTCTAAACAATAATTATCAATCAAAGGAATGGCGTTAATGACCTTAAAGGGTTGACATGCCATTAAAAAGCCAAAAAAAAAAAACTTTTTACAACCACAAATTATATAAAGGTAGATATTATTCTTTAAAATTTACTAATAATTTGGTCGGAAGTAAGCCTTTTTAAAAGGAAGTGTCACAAATCTATTATCCATGTATATCTGGAAGGTAAATAGCAAAGATGAACGTGCGAATTTTAAATAAAAAACCTGTTGTGTCGGGTGGTTTCTCCTGGCGGAATGCTTGAATTATTTTTCTAGGAGCTGTTTCCTAACATTTTTTTTTTTTTTTGGCTCGAATACTATTTGGTAGTATATCACGCTTGAAATTTTACCACTTTTGTTACATTTCAAACCACTGATGGCTAATGGTCAGAATAGTAACTTCAATAATACATTTAAAAACAAAAAACGTTATCGAAGCCGAAATGTCGTTATCAACTGTCCATATATTAACTAGAAGTTTCTGGAATTTTTGCTTTGGTAACTCCAAAATGGCGGCTTGAGTTGACAACTTTTTAAACCGATTGACATTCATTCCATTAAAATGTTTTTTTAGTTTTGTTGTTGGGGATGTATTAGGACAATGTAATCTATGTTTTCTTAAATATATATTTGAATGCTTACACAATTCCCTACATAAACTGTTTCAGCAAAAATCTTGCTTTTCGTCGAGATTTTATTGGAATAGGTGATTAAAGTTGTCATTAAATATCAAAACATCAGTAAAGAAGGCTCTAGTTTGACCGGGTGCTACAGGTCTGGTGCTTTTGCAATCACCCATTACAGTGTTCTTTTTGCAAAATCAGAATAACGGAGCACGTTCTGAGGGCTAAAGGTCATAAAACTGTTATATTTTGAAATGGGGGTGCCTACACTATCTAGTGAAAATTCCAAGAGTCTACTGGTTGAATGAGATACCGCTAAATGTGAGTTCTGAAGCACACAATTATGTGAGCACATATTCAGAATCACAGATCTGTCTAAGTAGCACTGAAGGCACCTGAGTCAGTACTCAGCACACTGATTTGTTTTAAAACGATTAACTGTTTTATAACTAAGCTTTCCAAATAAAACTAGATATAAGAACGGAAAACCGCTAAGATGACACAGTTTCTACACGTCAGACTTTTTATAAAATACGACAGAACAATATTCTGTAATATTCGCAAAAGGAACCTTTTTTATGAATGAGTTGCGCAGAAAAAGTGTTAAAAAAATCCTAATAACCTTTTGAATTGAACTTCTTTCTTTAGTTCAATAACGTTTAATAACTTTCCGCCATAATAACAGTTTCGTGAAAGTTCTTCGGGAAAAACTTTTTTTTCATAGCCCTTCTTGTATTGGAAACGGTTTGATGGGAGCCGAATCATTTCCCGTAAAAAACGGAGAAAGAACCTTTAAAAAGTTTCTGAGTAATTTATATTTCACTAGAGTTTGAAGAAAAAGTATAAGGCGTTTCCTCGATACCTTTAAGCGTTTTAAATGGCTGTTAAATTTTATATGAGTCATTAATTGAAGTAACATTTTACAACTTGAATGAATTAGTAATGAAAAGTAAATTTATTTAAATTAATTCCTTAAACATTCAGGCATAAAGTGGCTTATAATTCGTGATCAGAATATCCGTTTTGTTTGTCAGGTATTTAATAATATTAATGAATCTCAAATTTGTTTGTGAAAAACGTACTCTATGTACTCTATGTAGTTCATAATGAACTTAGCTTAACTATATTATAACTTTAAAAAAAAAACAAAAAAACATTTATTTTAATCTGACATGAATTCGCACCACTTCAGAAGCATTGCCGTAGCAGAAACCGTAAACGAAGACTATATCAGCGTCAAGAGATTGATTTTTAGTAATTAGTTTCTTGAATTAATTCGCATTGACAATACTGACATACTTGAAGACCACGAATACATACAACGAAATATAGCTGTATTACAAGTAACGCACAATTAAAATCAAAATTTCTGATCTCAAAAAAATTTTAGAGCAATTTGTCTACTTTTTGTGTTTTTATTTATTTTTGTCTACTTTTTTTATTTTGTTTCTTCTTTTGCGATTATCTCCAAAAAGAAGCAGAAACGACCAAATCTCTAAATGACTTTTAGTCTTAGTTTTTCGGTCCGCTATACGCTCTTAATGCTTGCCATTTAAATTCGGGACACCCTGTATAATTTAATGCCACTAAGGAATTTTCGACTCTTTATAACGGCTATTTCTGCATCCAACTTATGTAAAGTTCATTAGCCGAGTGCTCTACCACTGAGCTAACCTCGCCCCCATATATAAATATATATATATATATATATATATATATATATATATATATATATATATATATATATGCAGATATACATTTATGTCACCACAAATATAATATATTATGAAGTGATGTCAAGAATATATAATGGAATGCCTCTAAGAAATTTCTTTTAAATGACTATTGCTGCATCCAAAAATATTATGCGTCTAATAATTAAATATTAATATAATATACATACTTCTATATAACAATGTAGGTTATATATTAACAATATTCTTTGTTTGTACCTCCCGTTGATTTATTTGCCTCATGGGTGGGATAATGCCATCCCTAACATGCGGGGGGGGGGGGGGGGGTCTTCCTTATTTTTCAACTTTCATTTAACATTCATTACGTGTCAAAGTGGTCCCACGGGAACCTCTCCCCCTACCCCCCTGCTCCCACTCCGGAAAAAAGTCAAGTATCCGAGGGACATGAATTAAATTTACATTTTATAAAGTCTCCTTTATTATAATATGAATTATTCAAATTTCGTTCTAGGGTTCACTTAGCCTCGAGGGCGGGGCTGATTACCGAGTATTGAATACATTAGTACGCGGAAAGATTCCTGGTTTTTTTTTGGTTTTTTTTTAGCCGTGTTATTATTATTATTAAAAATAAAACCAAAATCCAATGAGCGAAAAGTCTATAAATTATTTAAAATTATTAATTCAAATATTAATAAAACACACAAACAACCTTAATATGAATTTAGGAAGGTAGATGTAGCCAAGATTCGTTTATGTGGAATTTTAATGAAACTAAATTTCCTTACTTTTACCGACTTTTTGTTGAAAGTCAAGCCTTCATCAGAGGGATGAGAAGATGGAGAACTATGCCTCAAGGATGTAAAATTATTTCTCACAAAATCATAAGATGACTGACGGGAAGATGTTTGATTCATGAAAAACATCAGGAAAAAATGAGAAACTTCGCAAGCTAAAAAATGATTAAAAAAATATCAGTAAGAAGAAAATAAGTTACATCTACTGTAGGTGGACATAGCCATATGAGAGAGCCAAGTAAAAGGCAAGACCCCAAAAAAATCCGGCTTGCAGGAACTGCGTTATTTTTTCGCGTTCCCTTAACATAACAACCCATAATCTAATGGAATCTTGAAGAAAAGCTATATTTTAGGCACAACTAAATTACTGTAGCGGAAATTGTTTACTCGGCCACTTCGAATTCCGCTTGTAAATATCTATAAAAACAACCAAAATTTGATTCTTAATTTACAAATCTCGTTTTGTTTGCAAATTAATATTACTGCTAAAATAAATTGAAAAACAACCAACAAAAATAAAGAAGAAAAAAAGGGATACCGAACACAAAGAACCGTTCAAAGCAACAGGAACTAAATTTTCTAAGTTTTAAGCACTCATTTCTCTTAGAGATAATTATTTCCGTCTCGAAATATTACTTTAGAACGCTTTTAGTAGAAAATTTAGTAAAAGTACCTATATGTAATATGTATTTCAAATAATCACTTTCCACTTACCACATTTTTTAACAGCTTTCAAAATATTTTATTAAATATTCCAAGATCCCAAAACTCTGTATGCTGGTTAATAAACTTATTTTCTTTTTTTTTTTTTCAAATACCTACTTCCTCCTAACGCAACCAAAATTTAAATTAATTACCCCAAACAGAAAATTAATTATGTAAACTAATTGTCTCAACTTTTATATCAAAAAGTGTTTCTGCAAGCATACTAACACGAATATCTATGCACTAAGATTATTTTTTTTGCACGAATTTATCCCCGACAATTAATTTCCGTTGTACGGATTGGGCTGGTTAAGAAACTTAAGCCCATTACGAAGGTTGTAAAGAACATACAGACAATTTATTTATATATGTATATATATATATATATATATATATATATATATATATATATATATATATATATATATATATTCATATATATATGACGTAACGTCAACAACCATTTTATTCGACGAAGAGGGTCCTTGTGAAATTTACATGTAAATCTTTGGTTTTGGAAATAATTCAGAGTTCTGGATGATCAACTACAACTTACCACGATCGTTGTAAATTCAATCGTGGAAATATTTTAGTTAATAATTAATTTAGGATATTCAGAAAATTTAATATAAAATATATCCTGTAACTCAGAGAGGAATAATGTTTTAGATCCTCCTCTGATAATGTCATTTGCTTAGATAAAGCAGTTCCATCTAGTCTAAATTCTGTAAAATTGCCCCTTCAATTATTATAATTAGAAGCCAGGAATGAGTAGCAAGTAACCAAATCAAGACAAACACTAATTAGATATGAGTGTACTAAAGTTATTTCCAATTGCATGCAGTAAGAGCCTGCTGTTTGCTAGTGGTGCGTGCCGGCCTGCTCCTAAGGCTGTTTTCACAGAGCTAGCAAATATTATGTTTCCTTCCTCCTAAGTGGAGCTGTTTGGTGTGCAAACTTCCTCAAGGTCTGAGTATTTGGTGGCTTCATTTTCTACAGTTCACTACTCCTGATATTTTTCACTTATTAATTGGGTTATTTTTGTTAGAAATTTAATTATTTCGAATATTTACAGAAAGTTTGGTAAGTTTTAACATAATGACGTAATATATCGTAGAGTGTGATATTGCCTAGTATGTCAACTTCATTAAATGCTTTCGACACAAGATCATGACAAGTCCCTTAGTTTATTGCGTTACTAAACCAAAATCCAATTCTTGAGCTCAATTCAGACCACCAAATCGCTCAACGTCATAATAAAATACTGAGGCTCTGAACATACTTTACTTTATCCTACGCCCGCACGAGTCAATTCTGCCATCAAGCGCCTCGCAGACCAGTACAGGGAGGAAAGCAGCAAATTCATATCATCGTACTCTGGACAGGTTAGCGCACTGCAGGATGTAAGGTGTGCAGCGTCCATTCTGCCACCATTGCACAGTGGACAGATGTCTGTCTCAACTACGCCGATTCTGTGCAGGTGGGCCTGTAGGTAGTCATGTTCGGTGGTTGTTCTGAAGAGGCAGACAGCCAATTCTCTGGGCAGATCTCGGGGCACCGTCCTTTTGTGACTAGCTTCTCCCAAATTTTACCAGTTGCTGCTTTGCGGTGTCCTTCAGCTACTGCTATGTTCACAATAGCCTTTATTTGGGAGTATGCTGATGAGAGTGTCACCAAAGCTGACGGCAAATTCTTCAATCTGACTTCACTCTATTAAAGGGAAAGTATTCCACTATCAAAAGGTCAAATCTGCCGAATATTTGACTGTCCAATAAAAAAGTTATGAATAAATACTTTCCACTCTGAAAAGTGGTGATTTTCATATTCGTTAGTTTGCTTTTGTATCGACATTGTCACGTCACACGTTTTAATTAAATATATACATTCTAAAGTACCTCATAGATTTTAATGTCGGTCATTTTATAAAAACAATTGTAATATTGTTTAATACAATAATAACCATAAAATAACTGGTTTTAATATATAAAATAAGGTCTTAGTGCGTAATGTACAAATAAAGGAATCCCAACTAAAATATTTCATTTGCTTTATCCGTGGGTATATTAATAAACAATCCTTCAGCAAATGTCGAAACCTTATTAGAAACTACTTCTATGTCTCTCAAACGGAATATTTTTCTCATAATACACGAAAGGACGAATTCTCTACGCGAAATCTAAAAAGTAAAAGTGGAGAAGCCAAAGGCTTGATTCGAGGAATTGTTTGAGGCTCAAATCGAGCAAGTAAAATATTGAATCACATTGTAAACACCTTATATATGGGATTGCCACTATCCACTATATGCTTAACATAAATTATTGACTATTTTTCGGAAAACTGATATCGATTCCAACCGATTCAGGTAGAGCGAGCTACAAAAGTAAGATCGATACATAAAATGAGGAAGCTGTCAGTGGCAGTTACAGGACAATCAGTCTTGTAGATATCTTGTGGACGCTTAGCAGAGGGAATTATCAGCCTGGGGCTAGGTCTCTCTCTCACTCTCTCTCTCTCTCTCTCTCCCCTCTCTTTTTTCTCTCTCTCTCTCTCTCTACTTAATATAAATATAAATAAATGTTTATAACTTATTTTCTTCTGATATATATTTTTTACTGTATGGTTATGCTTTTCCTAATTTAGTAGTTTTTTTTTTCCCCCCGGCGCATTTACATCTAGGTCATTAGCGCCGACATCCAGGGTGCAGCGAGGAATTTTACCAGCGAGCCGTGGGATGATAAAATTCCTGCCGGAGGTTGGGAATCGAACCCACCATCTCCCGCTCATAAATCCAAGGCGCTAGCCATTAGACCACGGGAGACCCCTTATTTAGTAGTATATTTATTTTTAGGAGAAGAATACTTCCAAAGATCCGAATTGTCTAATAATATACATTACCATACGTACTGTGCTTTGGATATGCAAAATTGACAGGCAAACTGGATATTTGTCTATTAAATGAAATTATAATGGGCGTTGTTTTTTTTTTAAATATACCGAATCTGCAAAGAAATCTCCTTAAAGGATGGCAAGAGAATGGTGGTTATTCTAAAGTGCTAACAAAAATGTTTAAGCATATATTTAGAAAAGATCAACTCAGTCTTAGAAAACTGTGATTGTATATTCAGAAGAGTTCCATTAAAACCCAAAGAATAAAATATTATATAATAGCTTCTCATATCACAGAATTACATGAAAACATACTAACATCAGCTCTTTGTGTTTCGAATTTTTCTAATTAAGAAGACTAAAGTACTGTTTTTGTAAAGTTGAACAGATTCATGAGAATACACGTCTTTATTATTATCAAATCATTTACGAAATTTCGTCTCGCAAGAGCTGCTTAACTAAGCACATTTTAGACCAAAGGTAGTTAGGTCATACCGTATTACTCATGAATGTGCTTTAAATAAAATACAATAAGGCAAAATTAAAATAAATCGTTCTGCTCTCGTATATTTATTATGAATAGCACTCTCAATTTTTACAACCACAAATTATATCAAGGTAGATATTATTATTTAAAATTTACTAATAATTTGGTCGGAAGTAAGCCTTTTTCAAAGGAAGTGTCACAAATCTATTATCCAAGAATAGCAAAGATGAACGTGCGAATTTAAATAAAAAACCTGTTGCGTCGGGTGTTTTCTCCTGGCGGAATGCTTGAATTATTTTTCTAGGAGCTGTTTCCTAACATTTTTTTTTTGGCTCGAATACTATTTGGTAGTATATCACGCTTGAAATTTTACCACTTTTGTTACATTTCAAACCACTGATGGCTAATGGTCAGAATGGTAACTTCAATAATACATTTAAAAACAAAAAACGTTATCGAAGCCGAAATGTCGTTATCAACTGTCCATATATTAACTAGAAGTTTCTGGAATTTTTGCTCTGGTAACTCCAAAATTTTTTTTTTTTTTTTTTTTTTTTTTTTTTTTTACGGCGCATCTACATCTAGGTCATTAGCGCCGACATCCAGGGTTTAGCGAGGAATTTTACCAGCGAGCCGTGGGATGATAAAATTCCTGCCGGAGGTTGGGAATCGAACCCACTATCTCCCGCTTATGAATCCAAGGCGCTAGCCATTAGACCACGGGAGACCCCCTGTAATCTATGTTTTCTTAAATATATATTTGAAAGCTTACACAATTCCCTACATTAAACTGTTTCAGCAAAAATCTTGCTTTTTGTCGAGATTTTATTGGAATAGGTGATTAAAGTTGTCATTAAATAACAAAACATCAGTAAAGAAGGCTCCAGTTTGACCGGGTGCTATAGGTCTGGTGCTTTTGCAATCACCCATTACAGTGTTCTTTTTGCAAAATCAGAATAACGGAGAACGTTCTGAGGGCTAAAGGTCATAAAGCTGTTATATTTTGAAATGGGGGTGCCTACATTATCTAGTGGAAATATGTTAAACACCAAAACAATTAATTATAGTTCCTTAGAAATTCTTTTTAGTTGAATGAAATAAATTTATAAGAAACAACAATATTTCCTAAAGAGAATAAGGAGTTAGTACTAGACCTTAACCGAATCACTCGACCTTATTGACTGAACCCCCTCGGGAAGGGGTTAATTCTACCCTAATCCTATCTCCAGCAACCCTTCACAGCTCCTGCTCATGGCTACTATAGGAGTCCAGCCAAGGAAAAGTGGATAGACTCATAGATAGATTGTTAAATAAGTGTGTCTGACAGCTAGACAATGTACTTGACTTAGTTGCTAAAACGCAATTTTAGATCGTCTCCCCCCTCCCTATATGGGGAGGAAACCCGCTTATAAGGCTGACCTTATGACGCGTTCCAAAAGTGCCTACTCAAAAATTTCACGAAAAAAATCGCTTACGTTTTCGCGTTTATAGGGTTACTGAAGAAACCATTTTTAAAGCGATATTTGTAAAGTTTTAAAAAAAGTTATTAGAACCAGTTTTCCTAAGTAATTTACAGTTTGTGTATTTAGAAAGGAAAATGGCCCCAGACGTTTGATATTCATTCAAACTAACATATTAAAATACTGGTTGTGTTTGCAGTTAAGGAAGTATTTATTAATAGACATGTAAAGTTTTTGGATGTTCGTATATTTATCTTAAATATCACGAAAACGGTTGGGAAGTTATGCTGAGTATAAAGGTGCTATTCGAAAGCTTATTACATTGTCAACAAAAAATGTTCTGAAGAAATTTCCAATTGGACGATGTTGTTCCAATTGGGAAAATAAGTGCTTAAATCTTCGAAAGTGTTAGTTTTGTCTCTGTTTACAAAACGGGCCTTACTTTTCAATTTTGTTTTGTTATAAAATTTAAAACATATTCATAATAGCGTTTTCTAGAAGGAACGCTGAAAAAGAGGATGGAGTAATTTCTTGTTGAGGCGCCTAAAATCTTACTTCTCTTTGAGATTTCATTTTATATATTTCATGAAAAAAACAATATCTACTAATAACTGTTTTAAAGCAATATGCTTTAGCAAATGAATTTAAGCAAAGGCTTCAAATCAAGAGTGCGACTTCTCCACTAATCTATACATTTTACTGGTTAGCGAATTCGTCCTTTCGTTTATTACTGGGGAAAATGTGAAAAGTAATGTTTTTAGAATGACGCTGAAGGATTTCCTTTACATTAAACCCAAAGATAAAAGCAGTTCATTCTAGTCGGATTCTATTTGAACGTAGCCAGTTAGATTATATTGGAAACAAGGGGTAAATGGGAAAGGTGTATACATTAAGCATAATTGGGTCAGAGGAAGTAGATATTTACCCAAATTCCATTTTTGAAAATATAAAAAAACGAATAATTATGACAACTGGTAAAGAAATTTAAAAGGAAAACACATACATATTTTATTTAGCTGAGGATTTAGCTGGCATATTTGCTGGAGGTTCTTAGTTGGGTAATAATTTTTAGGACAGAAAATGGTAGGTCTAGAAATAAAAAGTTTTGAAAAGTAAATCGTTATAATGTGTCAGAAATTAGACTATTCTATTTTTTTGTGTCTTCCTTTTAAATGAGTAACTTTCCAAATTGAGGATTCATAATATGAAATCAATCCTTACTGGCATCAGGCCAAGAACTGGGGGTTGGCTCGCTACCAGACTTCCTTCCCCTAGACTTCTTCATCCCCTCCGAGGGGCAGCCTCGCAAAAATAGGCTCCCATTTCACTGGGCAACAGCGCCTTGTCAATTCTATTTCTTATCCACCACCAAAAAGAAATGTGAACACTTAGAATTTTAGCACAATCGGCAATGCATATATTGAGGATTCAGTCAAGAAAATATTCTAACTAGAAAGGAGTTTATTGTTCAGTGAAATCAGTCAATCAGACGTAAGGGCATAACTGCCCCCCCCCCCCCGGGTAGAAAAGCTATTTTATAGGCGGTTTCTTCTTCCCTTTATAGGTAGGAAACCAGCTTATGAGGTAGAACTCATAATGGCATCTGGAAGTGTCGATTAAAAAAATTATACGTTCCAGAATCCAAAAATCACGACAACAACGGTGTTTCTAATTAGTATATATGTATGTATATATATATATATATATATATATATATATATATATATATATATATATATATATTTGTCGGCACACTCTCTACCTGGTTTAAAAATTTACCTATTTTAATAAAATTAGTACACAAATGCTTTGTGTGATTTGAAATGACAATTTCGTTAACCAGCAGAATCCATCTACCGGAACATGGTTTTTTGACAAAAATATCTATAAACGTTGTCAAGAAACTACTACTACCGTAAAAGTGGGTTAATTAGGCCCTAGGGTGTAACTTTGTCCCAAAACAAAAAAGTGCTTGCATCATGTGTACCAGCAGCTGATATTGTCAGATTCACTTACTAACTCAGGATTCCGCTAGGCCTGAGTACCTGCTAGAAGGCACCGACTGTTTAATAGTGATCCCTGCGTTGTTCACAGCCTATTGTAAAAGACATGTTCGTGTACTCCTCAAACTTCCGTCTGCACAAGGAGAACAATAGATGTTTTAGCTGAAGTAAGAAATGAATATTGTATCCAATATCATCCCTGACCAGGATATGTACTGGAATTTTGCTTAATTGTATTTCCAGTTCGAATATAGATCTATTTTAAATATGATACTGGTAACTGTTAAATATCGGGTTACTTTGTCCCAAGAAAAAAGTGGCCCAAAGTAGCCCCTGGTACTAAAATTATGTTTGAAAATTATGAAAAACGATATTAAATATTTTTATATAATATTTACTTTTTTCTCCGTAATATATAAGGTACCATCAATATTATTTTCATTCTAAATTTTAAAAAATGCTGTAAAATTACATACGAAAACCAGAAAACAGAAAATATCATGAGTATTATCGGAGGCTAAACTTAAACGACTGTTTGGAAGCCATTAGGTCAGAAGAAACGACAAAAAAAAAAAGAAAAAAAAAAAAGTCTGTCACGCAGGAACTGCATAACTAAGCACTTTCCTCAGAATTTGGGTAGTGTAGACTGCTTTCCAGAACAATTTGCTTAAAATATCCTACATAAATAAAATAAAAACGTGAATAGTTCTCATTCTGTAATGAGTAACTGATCAATTATTAATTTTCATCCAGAGTTATGTTTACACATGGTACCTACTACACTACGTAATAAATACAAAAATCCTCATATTATCGTATTTTGATCTAACGCAGGAACAGGATACAGTCACACTACTGGTAGAAAGCGCTCCTTGCGGCGGTTTTGTGAACCTACGTCTGCCGGCTTTTCTATTCAAATATATTACAAATTAAACCCCCGCTTTCCGATTGACCGATTCAGCTCATTTTTACAACACTTCTTTCTCATGAGTTACCCACGACGTATACAGCGTTTCGTTACAATACAGCAGAAATTACGACCGGTATGAGTATATTAGGAATTTGGGTCCGGAGTAAACCCCCCCTTCTAATGTACCGATTTAGTTTCTTTTTACAACACATATTTACCTGTAGATTACCACTACGAATACCGAGTTTCGTCGAAATATACCAAAAATCACGGCTGGTAGTGGCGAATTGGTATTGTGGGTCTGGAGTAACCCCCCCCCCCCCCCCCCCCTCCTAATGAACCGATTTAGTTTATTTTTACAACACATATTTACCTGTAGATTATTACTATGAATACCGAGTTTCGTCGAAATATACCTAAAATCACGGCTGGTAGTGGCGAATTGGTATGGTCGGTCCGGAGTAACCCCCCCCCCCCTCCTTATGAACCGATTTAGTTCATTTTTATATCTCACTTTTCTCTCTATATTACCACTACGAATACCAAGTTTCGTTGAAATATAACAAATATTACGGCTGCAATGGTCAAATTAGTGTTTTGGGTTCGGGGTAAACCCCCCCTTCCAGTGGACCGATTTTGGTGGTTAACGAACTCGTTCAATCGTTTGCTAATTGAATGCTATATACCAAGTTTCGTGACGAAAAAACAAAAACTCTGGCCGCTATCGTGTTAACAGACATATATATATATAGACATATATATATATATATATATATATATATATATATATATATATATATATATATATATATGCATATATATATATATATATATATATATAGATATAAATAAATTTTAACGGGGGTCATTTTCGGTGTCTACTAGGTAGGATCGATAAAGATTTGAAGAAATTTTTCAAAAATTCCGTCATGAGTCCAACCTCAATAGCTACTTTCCTTCGGAGGAAAGTGCTAAAAAAAAAAAAAAAAAAAAAAAAAAAAAAAAATGATTTGTCAATTATGTACCATTTTTAAATTTTTGTTTAAAATAAAGTGCATATGTATATGAGTTGTTTCCCTTCAAAACAAGCGGGTTAATTGAATCCAAGAGAGAAATACAGTGATTTTTTATAGGAATATTTGGTTTGGGACAAAGTTACCCAAGCTTAAGGGCTACTTTAGCCCAAATTTTAAAACAATAAAAAAATAAAAAAAAATGCAAGGAATATAATTTTAAAAATATAGTCTTATAAAGAAAGATTACAACTACCTAAAAATTCCCTTTTAATGTTTATTTTATAATATTAAATATTCTTACCGAAACATGAAACAAAAAATATCATAAAACTGGGACAAAGTAACCCACTTTTACGGTACCACAAGATTACTATACTAAATTTTGTCTTGGAGTTTTCGGATAACTGTACATATAATAAACTTCTAACAGATCGCCGTCTGTACATGGAAGATATATGGGAAAAATACTAGTGGGGGCCTTAATTAACGCAATAGTACCATTTTTTTCTGTTTGTCTTTGCGCGCTAATCTCAGAAACGGCTTACCCGATTTAGTTGCGGTTTTCACTAATATATTGTGGTAAGCTTCACTTAACATTTAGAGTTTGTTACAAGTAAATCGGTTCATAAACAAAAGTTATGCCAATGTAAAGAATCACGTGAAACATTCCATGGACTATCGGTAACACGATGCACAACAGTGTTTTTTGTTATCGTCACGCAAATTGGTAAATCCTCTAAAATTGGTTCATCTGTAGGAGGGTTACTCTGAACCCAAAGTAGTTATTCGCCCATACCGGCCGAAATTATTGTTGTATTACAACGAAACTCGGTATTTGTTGTGGACATATTTTGTAAAAATAAACTAAATCGGCTCACTATCCATGCGGGCGAAGTCGCGTGCATAGCTAGTATTCCCATATAACACGAAACCTCGTGGGAAGTCGTAGTAAATGTAAACTATATTTTCGAAAGCTTGTTGAATTTCCTGCGAATAAGTTTCATGTGCGATTTTTGATAGAGCTACCACTTTTCTAAAAATTCGTGCTGAAATGGAGCAATTTCTGCTTAGGATACTGTTATTTTCCAGTTGTAGCACAGGAACATGACAAAAAATTAACTGTTTCTATTCTCTCTCCAAGTTTTCTGTCTCTCTCTCATGTAAAAAAAAAAAAAAAAAAAAAAAAACTCTTTAGAAGTAAAATCGGATCGAATAAAAGGAGTAAAAAATGTTTCAGGCTGAAATAGAATAAGGTAAAACTGAAGAGAGAATGGATTGGATCGGGTAGAGCTTGGCTTGGTGCAGTATATCAGAGTAAAGTCTGCATTGTGCAGCGACTGTCCCCTGCATTCTACCTTCTACACTATAGGTACTGCATTGTCTGCTTCTATATCCCACTGGGCCATCCACCTCGAATCCCTAGCCTCTTCTTATTCCGAAGTCACCTTTCCAGGGGAAAAATCTATGTTAACCTCACACTAGTTTTTTCTAGGCACTGAAATTTACCATTTGTGACTGGTAATCACATATAATAATTAGGTTAACAAGAACATATATCCGAACATTAATGAACTAGGATGTCTAGGTCAGTTGATTTCAATATGTTGTCTTGGTAGACATAACATAAGAATGTCAATGTTGTAATTTTGAAGTATATTTATTTTTTCAAAGATATCTGTATATTTTTATATAATTATTCTTTCTGCATATTCATATTAAGTCCATCTGATAGCCGAAAAGTATACAGGCATGTTATTAAATCCTTCGGTATGAATCCAGTATTGGCAAGAACAACAGGGATCACTTAGGAGTTTTTAATTTCCAAAATCCTGACCAATCCATAGGTTAATATTCTCTATTTTCCTTCGATTGTTTTGCAGTGATTTCTCTCATTAGAGATAGCTATGTCTTTTATCCATTCTTTTTTTTTTTCAATGTCTTCCATGTTGTATACTACAACATTTCTATTTTCCTTATCAGGAGGACGAGCATGCCAGCAGGAACTTTACCATTCTTTGCAACACTTGTCAATGCAAGTTCTGTATGAATATTTTTAGCCACACAGTCATTTCTTTTGTAATATAGCAACACCAATAATGAAATAATATCGCAGCAAGTACAACAACTAGCAACTACTAGATATGTAAGAAAATTTTAAATAGCTTTATTGTGCACAATTTTAACGAGATTCTTTACAAAGAAGCAGAAACACGACCTATATGGATCTATTATTAGTTGGGTTTCGAGAGAAGCACTTTTTTTAATGCGATATGGCTTATTTATATTAGATGCATTTATCAAATTTTTGGTATTGTTTCTTTACAACATAATACAAATTATGGACCGACTTTCCAATCTTTCAGTAATTGAACTCAATAATCCGTGGGTAATATTGTGCCAAGCATTGTGGCAGTATAAAAGAAAAACTTGATCCCGGTATCCCGATAAGATTCGTACATAATATGAACATATTATGTAAACTTTATCTTGGGTAATTTTTGTTATGTAGTATGGTGGCACAGTCTGTATGAAATATTTAAGGTAATTATAATAATAAGGAAGATCGAATTGCCATTCAATAATTTGTCTTTTTACCTAGAAAAATCTGTATTTATAAAACAAAAAGTTATAGAAAATCAGGGAGTAAAAGTTTATTTATAATTTTCCCAGAATCATTGTCGACAAATGTATATAGCAGTGAATTATATGAATACATTACATATAAATATTTTAAACTTCATCTACAAAATGTCAATAAATAATAATATAAAATAATTTGGTCAATAATAAGCAATTAATTAATTAATTAATTTTCTCCATTCAGAGGTTGAAAAGCAAACAAAAAGGGCCTTTTGTACTCATGTATAGAAGATAAGCCTCGTCCTAAAATTAAAAGCAAATATCCAATTTTCTCACCAACAAATCCTTGGTGAATGCCTTATATCAGCGACACACCGCTTATTTGATGTTTACTGTCATTATTAATCTTAAAAATCATTATATTCGCTGAAGGTTTTGTATGCATTGTAGTAAATAGTGTTTTGATTATATTATTATTTATATCAGAAATAAAAACAGATGAGAAATCTTATTTCTCCTTGAGGACAAGCCACGCATGATGGAAGACACACAACACAAGGAAATCCATCAATAGCGAAACGTAATGAAGGCTTCTTTTCATGCTAGGTATTAATTTATTTTACGTAGATTCTGAACACTTTAGTGGTGGCACCCCGATCAGCAACACTACAATGCGCATATGTTTTGGCCTATAACACTATAGGGCACATGTGTCTGGAGTTGGAATAGCCCATCTGTTGAGAGGGGGGGGGGGGTAGCTAATTTTTTTGGAGTAACCCAAGTAACAATAATATTTTGTATACTTTCGCTCATAGGTCCGAATGTATTCACGCTAGAAATTTCCCCAAGGCCTAAAATCACTCCTAATGAAATCTCCTTAAAAAGGGTGAAATATAGATTTTTTTATATTATTTTTTTCGACAGGTTAAAATGCATTTAGGATCGTCATATTACTGGAGAAAATAATGATAATATAGATAAACAACTTGTCAAATCTCCTTGTAATGGGTTTCAAAATTGTTGCCTCATAATTTTGTAATTAATGTCTTAGCGAAAAAATTAACATTTTTGTAAATTGTTGAAAAATCCAACTAAATGCTTACATATTTGTAATATTTTTAAAAAAATAACTAAGGCATTGGACCATTATGACTAAAAAAAGGGGGCTAGTTAAATGGCTCTTCAGGGACTTTTTCGATTTACGCATACATATATTAATGTTATATGAGTCGTAGACGTACGAATTGATGAGGGTTTGGGAACTGTAATGTATTAAATTGATCTAAAAATAAAATGAAAAACAAAATAAAGTCATAAAGAAAGATTTAATATGAAAGATTGCTGACATTTATGTCTGCATTGTCAGGACGTATCAGACGCCATTTACAATATTAGACAAAATGGACCATTTAATTTTTAATTCCCATTATTGTTTAACACTGGGCAACAAAATGTGGTAAAATACATAAAGTTGATTTAAACAATTTATTAATGTGAATTGATCAAAAGGTCCAATCGTTTTTATAAATAAGCACTTATATATATATATATATATATATATATATATATATATATATATACACTAGCTGTTACCCAGTGTGCTATGCTACACCTACTTTCTGCCTATGACTCTCCCCGTATCAAAAGGTGTGAATTTGTTTATATCTGTCTAGTAATTCATAATGCAGCCAACAGAGGCCAGCACCAGAGCCTGCGAGTAGATAGCTCTTATTAAAGAAAGGCCCTCCTCAGTTAGACAGGGACTGTTGTTGTAAAATTGAAATAAACTGCATTACATGATTATATAATGATGTAAAGTCATTAATGAGTACAAGTTATTCTAATTATCAAGAACATCTACAAATAAACTTGAGACATTATTCAAAAATGGCTGTCGACTCAAAACGGCCGTCAGAATCTGAATGATCCAGTGTAGCCAATTTTTCTTGAACAAAACTTTTGATCTTTTGACCAAATTTTGAAATTTGACTATTTTGACCTAGCCTAGGAGATTTCCCGTATCAAGACCTACCTGTGTGCCAAGTTTGATCAAAATCGTTCATTTGTATCGTAGATTTGTATAAGGAAAAAAACAGACATACGGACAAACAGACAGACACGTGATTTATATGTATATATATATATATATATATATATATATATATATATATATATATATATACACGAAAATAAAGAGGGTGAGAGGTAGCTTACAGCTAGAATTATAGAGTTACTTGTAAAGAGTGGTTGTTTATCTGTCCGGTTTGAAACCTGACTACCACCCTCGCCTTGTCCTCCAGTACTATCGGGTTACACAAGGAGATTGGGTGGAACCTACTCTCGGGAGAGTATCAGACTTCAGTAGGGAATATTCTACAATATAATATCTATAAAGGGTGGAAGAATGGAGAACTCTTTTTTTGTTTCTATTTAGCTATTTATATTTATTTATTTTATTTTAGTGCCTATTTATATAAGCGATTAGACCGACTTTGATTAATTCATATTCATAAATTGTGTAAATCAACTTTATGTATTTCACCATATAATGTTGGCCAGTTTTAAAAAATCATAGAAACTAAACATTAAATAATCCATTTTTGTCTAATCTAACATATAATTAATTTCTTACAGATCGCTGTCTGTACATGGAAGATACATGGTAAAAAATACTAATGGGGGCCTTTATCAACGCAATAATATCAAAACAATGATTTTTAGAATTTTTGTCTGTATGTCTGTTGTCTGTCAGACACTCTATACACACTAGGGTTTAACAATCACTAAGGGGCCAGCTTAGTGGCTCTGTCACGATTTAGCAGTACTAGCAACCTGTATGCTTGATCCCCGATGGCTACACGTCTAATATCGTATATAGAGACGCATAACTGTAAAGTAGATTTTTTTTTTAAATACCCATACGACGTTGTTTATAGTCCAAAATAAACCAAAAATGCTGTCCTAAGTCACTATCCACGCGGGCACAGCTAGTATATATATATATATATATATATATATATATATATATATATATATATATATATATATACGTTTTGGATTCAGGTGAGTGCTCTGCCACTAAGATGACCTCGCCTATCCCAGATTACATAAAGGCAGTAGTTCATTAATGCTTGATAGCATAACTTCACAATCCTGCTTTAAAATGCAGAAAGAGGCTTGCTGCCGTGACTGCTACGGAGAGTGCATAAGGTCGTGGGTTCAATTTCCACAAATTGCAATGACTTTTCTTTCAAAAATAAGAAGAGGCATAAAAATGGGTTGTAGCCTGTAGAAACCACGCGCAAAAAAAAAATAATAATAATAAGAGGATGATGTAAATAACTAAATAAAATGCAGAGTCTTAAAAATACGTAAAAAATCCCCAAATTTATTACTGATATTTTCTGTATGTTACTCGGGCATTTAAAATACCTGAAGACACTATTACCTGAGCACTAAACTGTCTTACCTCGAGGTTAGTAAGGTAAGGTAATAAATAAATTCAAACAAAGTTTGCCACTTCCGTCCCTTTCAGCCAAAATTATCAAAAGATGAAATATTTTTTAGTCGCTTATGTTTAGTACTTAAAACGTCTGCCTTCAACTAAAACTCCTCCGATCAGCTAAAATACCATCTATCAACTGACATAAATTCCAATCAGGTGAAACACCTCCAATTAGCTGAATTACATGCCGTCAGCTAAGATACCACCCATCAACTGACATGAACCCCATCAGCTGAAACACCTCCATTCAGATGAAATACCATAAACTGATATAAATACATCAGGTCTAACACCTCCAATAAACACCTCTAAGCAACTGAAATAACTCTCATCAGCTGATACACTTCCCATCAGCTAAAACGCCTACCATCGACTGATACGCCCCCTAACAGCTGAAACACCTCCGATAAGCTGAAATAACTCCCATCGACGGACATAAATCCCATCAGCTAAACCACCTCCAAACAGCTGAATTACATGCCGTCAGCTAAAATAACACTCGTCAACTGACACGAATCCCATCAGCTGATACACCTCCGATCAGATGAAATACCTTCCATAAACTGATATAAATACATTAGGTCTAACACCTCCAATAAGCTGAAATTCCACCCGTTTGCTGAAATACCACCCATCAAGTAACATTAATTCTATCAGCTGGAACACCTCCTAATAGCAGAAACACCTCTTTTGATAGTGTGTAAACTTGTCTCAGCATTAATGCCTCTAGTTAAAATTGTATCTATTTTATTCAAATCCATTTTATTTATTATCATTAACTAATTCTAAATTGTTTTGACTTATTTTCTCTCTATGTTATTCTGTTAGAAGCCAGAGCACTGATCTGGAGCTTGTTACCTTGGTTGACGCTTAAAAATAAACTTTTAAAAATCGAAGGTTACATAAATCTATACTCGGTAAGGTCTTGGTCATCATTTGTGAATACTGCTACACAACATCACTGTCATGAACTATCATCAGTACAAAATCAACCAAAGATTGTTAACACTTCACAACAGGATGAGAGAAATGCACTGAAATTGCCAAAGAGTAATTGTCAGTATACACTACACCATCATCACTGAATACTAAACATCATGCGTGAAAACGAGCTTCAATCACAAATGAATGCGTTCCAGCCTAGAATGAGATGCTACATAATTCAGGGGCGTCCAAAATAAAATTTTCCCTCCCCAGACACAGTATTTCAGCGGGTGACACAACACACTAGTAAATCTCGGAGATAAAAAGGACATGAATTACTCGTAATGAACCGGCACCGGGGCCCATTTATATCAATCTAATTCTACTTTCGTTTCCATGCAATTTACTCAAAGATTTTTCTTTTTCTCTTAGATTGCACCGGAGGGCTCATATTTTAGCGGAGGATTTTAATATCTTAGGCATTATGGCCTCCTTGGGACGGGCCAATCCCAAGGAAATATTTGGTTCTAAACATTCATCGTAAATCTCTAACAATTATCAAGAAAAGATATTCAGAAGAGAAATTGGACAAAACTTTTGTAATTGACAGGATAAACGTAAAGAACTTTAACTGAATGAAGAAGGTTGTTTGTTGGAGAATATGCAAACAATTGTCTGTAAATAACCAATTATAAACGCCTTATTAAACAAAAGTCCGTCCAACAGGAGTTTGACACTTTCACTAGAAGGTGCTTGGGTAGAGTACACTACATTACTGAATACTTTGCATAAAATAACTTGTATAAATGAATTTAAAAAAACAAAACAAAAAAAACATGAATAATGTGGCCTTTTTATATTTTTGATGACGAGCCGACTTAATTATTATGTTTTTAATTAATTTTTTTCTACATTGTGAAGACTTAGACTTAACAACAAAAAAAAGTGCTGCGGATTGCAGCCGACACCCTGTGGTTTGTTCGAATCACTTTGCTCCATCAAGAACTGGAAGTTGACCCAATCGCATTTCACATCGAAGAACTGCCCCGAAGGTATCAAGACAAACTACCTCTTTCTTCAGCTACCACGATCTACCACCTTGGAGAACCTAGATCCCATAGATTTTTGAAGAGTTGGTTATTAATATTTTGTTTGTTTTCTTTTTCTTTCCATTTTTACAAAAAAATGACCTGTTTTGAACCAAAATAAACTTCGTTGCAATATATCAAACGTTCGTTTAAATATATATCGTTACGTTCGTTATAGGCAAATTAGTAATTTGAGTCTGGAGTAACCCCCCTTCATTTGGGGCTCCGTCAGTTCCTTTGGGCTAGGGGACTAAAATATTATATGTTAAAATAATGTTGGAGATTGATGTGTTTTTGTAATATAACGTTATACGTGATAACCCTGATATCGCCGATCCGGAAGAACAATGACGTTAACTGCAAAAATCTCCATAGACAACACAGGGGATCATGAACATAACTTCCAAAGTTCTACTCAGGACAGCCAGAGAAAATTGGACAGAACAACAGACAGAAAATTTGTCTCCTAGAACAAAAAATAATTTTTTGATAAATAATGACGTAAATGCATTTAAGGGTTGAAATTAGGGTGATGCCATATGAAAGTAAAGTATATAGGTATATTACATACTCCCAATATAACATTATTTTCTCTCACTTACACCCTTTTCAATTTTAAGTTATGTAGAACTGCAAATCGTTTTTTTACAATCATAATTAAAGTTTTCGCATTTACATGACTGTTCTGGAACGGCAGGATGATCTCCGTTTTATCAGTCACGTTTGATGAACATTTTAATATAGTTCCGGACCAGCTAATAACCGCTTTATAAAGTTAGGATATGCCCCGCCATGATTAATTGTTAGAATGAAAATTAACCCCAAAATTCAGGATTAGTGGAAGACGAGATAACCCCTATATGAGGAAATACTTTAATATGTCTCCTCATATTAATCCCACGAGATATTGTCTTATTAGGTTATATTGCTAGCAAAATTGCTTCTATCTTGTAAATCTGGAATTTCTTTTTCAGCCACTGGGCGACATGATTTACGAATCTACTATATATATATTTGTCAAATTCCACTCACTGGGAAAATGTTTATTAATAAAGGTGTTTTTTTTTATGTTCACATTTTTAAATATTTTTAGAGAGGTTTGAATTTTTAGTTTTTTTTAAAGAGATACACGCTTAGGCAGCATGCGTTGCTAGGACGATGGAGGAACAGGTCAGCAGTAACTGTCCTGTACCTATTTCATAATATTATTTTTGGTAAAAATGCAGTTTCACGCCCTCCAAACCGATTTCTTTCAAATTTTGCACAATAACGTATTTTAAAACTAAACACGAATACGATAAAAAAAAAGTCGGATTTAACTAGGAAAGAAGTTATTAAGCACTAAAGTTCACTGTTATGCAGGTTATGAGAGCTATTAATTTTAGCGAGTTGGATTGACTGGGGTTTTGTTATTTTCTTGAGCGAGCGTAAACGCATAGCACGTTTACCCTTAAGCTAAAGGTGAGGATGCCCTTAAAATTAACAATATTTTCGAATAAATGGTTTCTGAACATTTCAAATGAGAGTTCTCTGTTTCCCAATGTTACATATCTACGCATGCGCGTGTTTACAAATACCCTGATGACGCCTAGTTTTATAACCTTCCTAACAGTGAACTTTAGTGCTTAATATTATATTCTATTAGAATTCTATTAATTTTAGCGAGTTGGATTGACTGGGGTTTTGTTATGTTCTTGAGCGAGCGGAAACGCATAGCATGTATGCCTTAAGTCGTTATTTATGCCTTAAAATCGTCACAGCTTTAGTTGTTTACATTAGCTCTCATAACCTGCATAACAGTGAACTTATGTGCTTAATAACTTCTTTCCTAGTTAAATCCGACTTTTTTGTTAGTGCATAGTGTGTTTAGTGCATCAAAATACGTTATTGTGCAAAATTTGAAAGAAATCGGTTTTGAGGGCGTGAAACTGCATTTTTACCTTTATTTGTGGTTCATTTCAACTATGATGACTAGGGACCGGATTCTTAGGTTTTCACCTTTTCTTTTCCTTTCATCTAAACAGGATACTGATCGGGTACTTATATGATTCGAGTCTTGTAGTATCATTCCTGCAAATTTGAAAAAACCTAAAATAACCTAATCTGGATGTTAAGACCTAAAATCACCTAATTGACGATGTAATGACCTAGACATACCTAATCTTTAAAATAGAAAATACAGAGAAAATTTGGTGTGAGAATTTTTGTATTTATTAATTCTTTCCGCTCATAGGAGTGTGTTTCCTGTCCTGTTTAAACCTCTTTGAGCGTGTAGGTAGGTTACAGAGTTACAGGAAGGTTATTGCCAGCGCTTTATTACGCCGAGCACTTCGAAAAAATAAAAAAAGCTGTGGGCGCTTTGGACATTAATGAAGCAGCTGCCATTTCTAAGGCCTCGATGGTCCTCCAGAGCAAGGAGATTCGTGGCGCACTCCCATTCCTAAAAGCACATTTCTCAAATCTTCCAAATCTCATTGGAAAATTGGAATTGTCAACAAAGGAGCTAATAGATGCGATCGCCATTATCGACTCCGTTGTAAGAAAAAGATATTCCTGGTTCGATAGGGGAAGCTGTAAACTCCAAATTGAGCAAAATTCTAAAGAGAAATCCTGGTTTTGATAAAATGAGAAATGTATCCTCTGTACTCTCCGGACAGCAATGTTCCATTGACGACGCATTGCCTTGGGGACCATCAGCAGTCGCGGGAATGAAATACGCCCCGATCACGTCTTGTGAGTAAAAAGATCTTTCTCTGCTTTTAAGTCTGTTCTCAGAGACAACAGGAAATATTTCACTGTAGAACATCTGGGCACCTATATGGTAATTTACTGTAACAAGGGGTAATACCTATTTTAGCTTCATATTTTCCCCTTTAAATGTTTCCACGATTTCATTATTTTGTTTTTAACATATTTTATGTTATTTTTTGATTAATGTATATTTTATTTCATAATTTAATTTGTTTTCTCTTTTTTAACATTGCTTTAATAATAAAATTTATTTTTTCATTTATATAGATTTAAGTTGAATATTTGGACTGCTTATCTCTTTTTTAAAAATAACTCATATTTTATTTTTATTTCCTCATATTTTTTCCCCTTCTCAATATAGGCACTATTCTATAAAATAATGTTATTTGTTGTTTATTTTTATTTGTCTATGATCAAAATATACATATTAATTTATCAATGATAAATTAATAAAAATTATTGATGATTAATTATAATATATTGAACCTATTTTCGAACCTATTAGAACATTTTTATCACCTAAAAAAACCTAAAATCGATTTTTTAAACAAAAACCTAAAAAGACCTAAAATGCCTGTTGCAAAAACCTAATTAGATGCTTATTTTATCCTAAAAATCCGGTCCCTAATGATGACAGACCTTGAATTACCTACTAGAAATAAACTGTGTTTTTGTCCCTCATAGAGTTTACGCTATACCTGGTGATGGGCCATCCCTGGTACTAATATCCCGAGCCCTTGTACAGCTTCCTCACCCATCAGAATCCCCAGTCAGAACACTTCTTGGCAGTTTTTGCTAATATAATGGGTGTTTCCAAATGACATCTTGGAAACATAAATTTTTAAATTTTAACGAACATTTATTATTGACAACGAAGTTTAACCTGTACATGTTAAACTGATGTTACTGCTAACCTATAGATAACGGGTTATCTCTAATAATAATATCCCGAGCCCTTGTACAGCCTCCTGGTCGTGACTGATAAAACGGAGATCATCCTGCCGTTCCAGAACAGTCATGTAAATGCGAAAACTTTAATTATGATTGTAAAAAAACGATTTGCAGTTCTACATAACTTAAAATTGAAAAGGGTGTAAGTGAGAGAAAATAATGTTACATTGGGAGTATGTAATATACCTACATACTTTACTTTCATTTGGCATCACCCTAATTTCAACCCTTAAATGCAGTTACGCCATTATTTATCAAAAAATTCTTTTAGCGCGGTTCCTCCCTCCCCCATAGGGAGGAACCCCGCTTATAAGGTTGATACAATGAAACAATCCGGAAGTGCCGACTAGAAAATTTCGCGTTTCAGAACCCCTAGAGACCGAAAATAAAGGTGGTTCAAATTTGTATATATATATATATATATATGTATATATTTATTTATATATATATATATTTGTCTGTTCGCTCTGTAGCTCCTAGACGAATGGTCCGATTTTGATGAAATTTGGTACAAAAATCTTTCGTCTAATTTGAAAGGTCAAGTTCGTTAACCAGCAAAATCCGCCTACTGGAAGATGGCGTTTGGGGCGAAATTCGCGCAAAAAAAATCGTAACGCTTACGTTTTTGAGTTCATAAGCTTGTAAGTACTCGTTTTATATGCTTCCTGGGCTAGGAAAACGAAAGAAACCATTTTCACGGCGATAGCTTTAACCGTTTTTGAGAAAATTGGAAAAATAGTTTTTGAATACCGTTTTTGGTTTGGGTACTTAGAATCATGGGATTCAGTTGAAACATTTTCTGCATGTTCTACTTTCATCAAAACTAATATGTTGAAATTTTGGTTACGTTTGGAGTTAAGGAAGGGTTAGAATAAAATATTTTATTAACAGACATAAAAAGTTTTAGTAACTTTGTTTACTTTCCGTAATTTCTCGAAAAAGGTTGAGAATCTTGGTAAACGGAAGAATAACATTAGAGAGCTTATGAAATGCTCTAAAAAAAAGGTTCTAATGAAAGTTTTGATTAGGCGATGTCAATCGGAGAAATAAGAGCTTAAAACTTTAAAGTAATTGATTTCGCTTATTCGAACTGTTCTTTTTGTCTGTTTTTTATTCCTTGTTATTTTTTAATTGCTTATAGTTGAATAATGTATTTGAAAATAAATCAGGTTAAGACAAATAAGAAAAACAATTCAATGTTAGAAATATAGATTTCCAGGATTCCAAGACCTTGTAACTAGCGGGACAGTTTCTAGTAGCAGGAGCCGACCCTTCCAGGTAAGATTGTAAATCATGACCTTTCAAGACTTTACTGCTCACAGGAATGGCGTTAGTGACCTTAAGGTTTGACACACCATTATAATAATTAATTTAAAAAAAAAAGACTGGTGGAACCAAAATAATAACTGCTTCTATTTTAATCTTTCCAAATTAGACTAGGGATATGCACGGAACCGCGCTAAGATGATGCAGTCCTGCGAGACGGACTTTTTTGTTCTAGGAGACAAATTTTCTGTCTGTTGTTCTGTCCAATTTTCTCTGGCTGTCCTGAGTAGAACTTTGGAAGTTATGTTCATGTTCCCCTCTGTTGTCTATGGAGATTTTTGCAGTTACGTCATTGTTCTTCCGGAACGGCGATATCAGGGTTATCACGTATAACGTTATATTATAAAAACACATCAATCTCCAACATTATTTTAACATATAATATTTTAGTCCCCCGTTATCTGTTTCTTGATGACACTGGACCCGGAGCGCCCCAATGTCAAGAAACATTATACTTTCATTACTTATCATTTTATGAATATTTACAGTAAGAAGGAAACCGTGCTATAATAAACTGCACAAAATTATTTAGTAGCGTCAATTTTGGTAATACATTATTTAAGGCAATAAAATAACTACTTATCAGCCATGACGAAGCACGGGTATTTAGCTAGTATTTTATATTTGATTCAATATTTACATAGTCACCAATTATATCGTATTAGAGAGAGCGAAGGTAAGAGAGAAATGATAAAAGAGACGGAGAGGGACAGAGAGCAAGTAAAGAACGTGTGCCTATCTGATATATATATATATATATATATATATATATATATATATATATATATATATATATATATATAGAGAGAGAGAGAGAGAGAGAGAGAGAGAAATAGAAATAGAGGGACAGAGTTAGAGAGAAATGGTAAAAAAAACGGCAGGGAGAGAGAGCAAGTAAAGAGAGAGCGTGTGTGTAAGAGGAGAGAGAGAGTGAGTGAGAGTGAGAGAGAGGGAGTGAGTGAGTGAGTGAGAGAGAGCGAGAGAGAGAGAGAGTGAGAGAGAAATGGTATAATAGACGGGAGGGAAAGAGAGAGCAAGTAAAGAGTGTGTGTGTGTGTGAGAGAGAGAGAGAGAGAGAGAGAGAGAGAGAGAGAGAGAGAGAGAGAGAAATGGTAAAGAGAGACGGGAGGGAAAGAGAGAGCAACTAAAGAGAGAGTGTGTGTGTGTCTGTGAGAGAGAGAGAAATGGTAAAAGAGACGGGAGGGAAAGAGAGAAAGCAAGTAAAGAGAGTGTGTGTGTGTGTGCGTGAGAGAGAGAGAGAGAGAGAGAGAGAGAGAGAGAGAGAGAGAGAGAGAGCGAGAGAGAGAAAGAGAGAGATGATATCCGTTATGGTTTATTATTAATCGAGTTGTAAGGTAGTTGTAGACTGGCGATAACTGGAGAACTAACCTCAAGAGTCCTAAGAGGAACTATGCATGGCGCGCCATATCGGACCCTACTTCAACCTATAGCCCTATAATATTAGCTATGTTGACTCAACACTTCAACTACACTTCTATTTCCCCCATGGATTTGCCCAAACCCTCCAAACCCTACCATCTACCTCCAATCCTTATATTCATACTCCCATCTAATGTTCTTCACTTATTCTGATTTATGGACAAAAGCTCCACCTGCCTGCAGAAGGTTCTCGTCGTTTGGGGTGTAATTTGTTATTTTAAATTCTCTTGAAGAGGCGTCAGGGAGCCGTGAAACAGTCGGAGCAAAATAAAGGATTATTGATGTATGATGTGCAGTTAATAAAATTTGCCCATCTTCCACGTAAAAAGAGTTTTCAGCATAGTTTTTGATATGCAAGGGGTATCTTGCTAGGTGGCAAGAGTGGTTGAGTAAGGGATCAGCGAGGATGGGATATGACGGAGGGGGACAAATGGAGACAGGCATGCATGGAAATTATGAGAAGCAGGAGTGGCGATAAGGGAATTATCAGATGTGATGTTGCCATTAGCAACGCCGCTGCACTGGCGCTAAGTGGAAATTGCCGGGGGCGGGATGAAGCTGGGATATTTGGAGAATTGGAACGGATAAACGGGGTAGCTCCCGGATATCTCTCACCTTAGAATATTAATAATCATGGACCCTTCTCTACATATTCTTAGAATGGTTTCTGCGAATGTTTTGGGAACATAAATGTATTTAGATTCAATTTATTAGTGAAGGTATAATTAACTCTTGCTGTTATTTTGGTTGTACGGTTCTTGGGAAAGGAAACTACGATATAGATCAGAAAAACTGAATTCTTTCTTCGCTATTACTCCTTGAATATAAATACATTTCCTGATGTCATGGATTATAAGTGGCCTGTAAGGGTACCCGTACAAGGTACGGAATACCTCACGGTGTAGACTGCGCAGTTCAAATCTTGAGATAATTCTCACCGTGTATGAGACAGCATTGTGGCCAAAGTCGTACTCTACAGTCCAATGAGACCGGAACTGTGCACGCCAGGCATGATGTCTGTGGACAAGAGGATATCTGCTTAACATTCAGTGGGTCTACTATAACTGGACTGTGCAGTTTATTAGCTTTTCAAGTGTGTTTTAGACCCGTACAGTCCACACCTTGAGGCCAGACTGTACAGACCCGGCCTTGGGCTTTTAACTGAGCATGTATGGCTACCTTTGGGCTTCCCAAAATCATCCTAGAAGAACGTCAGAACGTCCAGATGTCGATGAGAGGGCCTACTCAATCTCCCTTCCGTCCGACCGATGGCTGGAGTCGGAGATAGCTCCGAAAGCCGTTGCTAAAACTTCACATTAAGTTTTTATTTCAGCCACGTGTCACTTCAGGAGATCTCTGTGCCACACTCTTTTAAGACGCTTCATGTTAGAGAGATGATGGGTTCCCATGCCAAACAATTCCCATGGAAAATATTGGAAGTTATTTATCGAATAAAATCGATCCATCAGGATGGAACATTTACTCCTTTTTTAGCAATAATCAAAGTTTGCCCTACTAAAAGAGCTATTTTTTAACCAATTTTTAGAGTTGTTCACATTACCTTGGTGCTAATGATTCTGGCAGTCGGAGCACCTATAATTAATAAATAATAATAAAAAAATTACCTTGGTAAAATCAGAACTCTTAATTTTATAAAATGCCAAATAAGCAACAGACATTCTAAAGGATTCCTAGGCATTTTACACAATGCCTAGGCAATGTGTGCAATATCTTGTAAAAACTAATTCTTTCTATACTTAGGCTAAACCGCTTACATTCTATAGAATGTCTGCCTTCTATACTTTGCCGGTAACGTATTTATAAATTTGAGCCACCGTTATTTTCGTAATCTATTTTTACTGAAACGTGAAATCTTTTAGTCGGCACTTCTGGATTGCGCCATGAGGTCAACCTCATAAGCGGGTTTCCTCCCTATAGAGAGAGGGACTACGCTAAAAGTAGAGACAAGAGAGGTAGAGACATTGAAGTAACAGTGAGATGGGAAGCCATCACCATTGAGTGTAAAAGTGAGGAAGGGAGTAACACCAGTACGTAGGTAAAGGAAGACCACGTTTGGTAATAGTCATGCATAGAAATGAGGACGGCTTGGTGGAGTAACAAAGTTACCAGCTGTGATGTGGCTATTAAGCTCCGTATACCAACGAGGAGATGGCTGTATGGAGAATTAGAGGGGATAAACATGGAATATGTTCCACGGACGGAAATCACCCTACGCTCCTGTATCGATACTGCTTCATAAACAGGATGTGTTTCGGATATTTACACATGGAGAAATGTATATTCAAATATATACATACAGGATTTCTGTGGTTCAGTCACTACTCATACTTACTACCAAAACCAACAACCAAATTCAATTTGATCAATCTATTGTTTGGTATGTTCACTGAGTTTTATTAAGAATGTATCAGGTGACTCGTTTTTTACCGTATTTAGTAATTTCCTTTCCCTGTCCATAGCAATATATACATATTTATCTGTTCCCTCTGCAGCTGGCCCAGGAACTAATTGATTTTAATTTTGATCCAATTAGGTACAAAAATTGTTTCTCTAATTTGAAAGGTCTAGGCGGTTAACCAGCAGAATTCATCAAAAGAAAAATGTTTTTTTCCGCCAACATTCACGTAAGCAAATTGGTAGTGCTTACGGGTTTGCTTTAATAGGCTTGCAGCAATACGTAGCATATGTATAATTATGAGGAGAAACATTTTAAACAAGTTTTAACGCGACATCTGTAACAGCTTTTGAGGAAGGTTTATAATACTAGTTTTTCTAACTAATTTTCGGGTAGGGCATTCGGAAACGATTGATTCAGTTGAACAATGCTCCAGACATTTGATATACATTTTTGTAGTCAAGGATAAATATTGTATTATTTGTTACGGGAATTCCCATATATTTTTTTAACATATACATATATTCTTTTGACCTACGCCATATACATCCAAAAAAATAAATATACGTAATTAATGGTCCACAATACGTGAAATAGAATATATATATATATATATATATATATATATATATATATATATATATATATTCTATTTCACGTATTTTGGACCATTAATTACATATATTTATTATTTTGGATGTACGGTAGAACTTGGATAATTGGAACCCCTAGGGACCGAAAAAAAAGTTCGAATTATCCAAAATTCGAATTACAAAAGTTTTTTAATATAAAGGGGTAAAAAATCGACTTTCATATTTTCAAATTTTTTAATTTAATAAAATACATACATTTTATTTAAACAATAACAAATATTTCATAAATTGATAATTACATACATAAGTAATAAATAATTTATCAAAAAAGTCTATTGTTTTGAAAAAAGTCATTTTCATGGGAGAAGATAAAGTGTAAGGAGGAATTCCAAAGTCCTTGGCAATTTTAATTTATTTATTTATTTCATTTTCAACTTCTTTAATTGCAGCTATTTTTTCTGGCAACGTTAAAGTTTTATAACTTCCAGGCTTTGGCATCTTAAATCAACAACTCACTGAACTGCGCTGTACACGAGAAATTCAAGGCACAAACAATACAACAGACCTAGGCGCTGACTGACTTATAACTGAATAAGAAATGAAGATGGGAGGTTATTCTAGGATAAAACGACAGGAACTCCTGGAGTCCAAGAACTAGACTTTGAGACCGCCGCGCTTCTTGTCCCGGAACCGCATCCGTATCTTACTATCCGAGTGGAGAATTTAAGATCGAACACTTCCCATTGGAGGTAAAGACTCGCAAAAAATTGGAATTATCCAAAATTTTATTCGAATTAACCACGACATTTTTACATTGTTTATGCCCTAAATTCTAGGGACCGAGGGAAATATTCGAATTATCGAAGTTCGAATTATCCATGTTCCACTGTATATGACGCAGGTCAAAAGAATAGTACTCCTTTTTCTTATGTACTACTTTATTGTTGGCATGCCACAAATATATATATGTGTGTGTGTTTGTGTGTGTATTAACAATCAGCTAGAGGATATTTAACGTATATCAGTTGCATGCCCAGTATACAAACCCTACTGATCATTCTACCTCACTCCTGAAAAACCTATTTATTTTTTTCAAGGACATGAACGAATCTCAAGCCCTCTACAATGTGACTATAGCAATTTAAAAACTATAACAAGGACAAACTACTTCTATTGTTAAAATTATAATAGTTTTCTTCTTATTTCTCTTTTTTGTAATTAAATTATATTTACCTGTTAAATATGGGTACTTATAAATAGTAGGCACACGCCCCTTTGTATGAGGCAATGCGTTCAATAAAATCAAGGTATGCAAATAAATAAAATCAGTTAAAGGAACGACTTGTTAATTGTGAACCGGGCAACAGGGAATTACAATGAAGTAGGGAATCGGCCACTTCCCATTAATCGGGTTAAATTTACGACAACATGTTTTATTTTACAGGTTGAATCCCACTGGTAAAAAAAAAAAAATATTTTCGTTTCTAAATAATATAATATTTACAATATAAACAGAATATTTTACTAAACAATTTAAAATATGTACATCTTTAAAATTTGTACGTTAATGTACTTTATGTTATTCCATAGTAGTTTTATGCTTCTTTTGAATGTTGCTTTCGTTATTTTATTGCTGCATTATGCTCAATTTCTCTAATATTCATTTTCTTTTCTTTTCTTTTTTTCAGACTGAAACCTTAAGTCTACAAATTTGTAAGTACAGCAAACGCCAGTTTAATTAACATAAATCAATTTGATCTGATTAAGCCTGGTTAAATTGGTACAAACATACACTGCTTATATATTTGTCTGAGAGCGAACAGGCAAATGTATGGGTATATATTTTGAATGATATAAACATTCGAATCTCCTCCGTCGATATATCGTCGATACAAAGGCAAACTATCGCATGTGAAAAAATGCATCTTTCATTTTCAATCTTTACTAATTTCTGGTGGACTTATGTACGGCTAACTCTTGAATCTTAGATCACTCTATGAAAGGGAAAGCATTCCACTGTCAAAAGGTCAAATCTGCCGAATATTTGACTGTCCAAAAAAAATTTATGAATAAACGCTTTTCCACTCTGAAAAGTGGTGATTTTCACATTCGATACTTTGCATTTGTAACGACGATATGACCTAAAGCATATCGAGAACGGTTGACTATTGTCGCTGATTTTCCTACAAAAAGAACTCATTGGAAGTAGACCCAACACCGAACAGGAAGCTACCGAAAGGACGTGCCTATCTGCCCTTGATCAGAGCAATTAACCATCGTCTGCATCGAGTTCATGAAAATTGCCAATTTCCCTGTTAATTGGAGGGGTGGCTCCTTTGTTTTACTCAGACCCCGTAGGGGGGGGGTCGATCCCCCAATTATACCCCCCTTCCTTTTTCTTACAGACGTCACGAGGATTAAAGGCAATTCTTCTCTTATTATTTCCTCACTTCAAAACTCTTCCCTTCAATTCTTCTTCAATTTTAGTACCCATTCACAGCTATTTTTTTTTTTTTTTTTTATCAACCTTAAATTATTAAATTTATACGTTAATATACGTTTAATGTATATTCCTTGCATATTGCAGAGGCATGTGAATCATATTTATGAATTTTAATTACTTGTATTCAAATATTCATCGATCATAAATATTCGCGATGTAAATGAACTGCTTGTGATGATACAACAGAACACTTACAGGGTCATGCTACCTTGTGTGATAAAACACAGTCATTTTCTTCAAATTATAAATTACAAATAAATCAATATTTTTCACTTTTTACATTTTATATGGGATCTTAAAGGATCAAAAAAAAAAATCTTCGAACACCAAATGGCGGTGCTTTGTATGACAAACAGAAAACCTCTTTTTTCACGATCGAAAGTCTGCAGGCAACAATTTTTAATCTGGAATAATAAACTAACATTATTTTGAAAGAAGAAGTTCAAATCTAGTAAAATCCGTAGAAAATGTAAGACTTTTTTTTTTAAAAATGCTGAAAAAGTCTTCATCTTATATTAAAAATTCCGTCGCAAATCAGCCATAGAATTGTTATATTCGATGAATCGAAAAAATAGGTAATTTACTAGCAAATGCCATTACGAAGCTGCGTTAAAATTTGAAATCAATTAGGTGAAAATTGAAGGCACTAGCGTATTGACTAATTTGCAAAGTATAGTTTTGTGATAATTGACTTTAAAATTTAATGTACCTACTGAAACGTTCATTTTTTTTTTCTTTTTAACTTTTTTAAATAGAGATTAAAAAAGGTATTCATTTTGAAATGTAACGGGACTATACTTAAAAATCGAATTTTTGGCACTTTAAAAACGCCACGTAAACACTCTTGGATATCGTTTTTGATTACTTAAGGAAGCATTTAAACCTATAAATAATAAAATAGTAAAACCAAAGATACAAGGTTTAATACTACCTTGGAACTCTGGTACTAATAGGTAAAATGCCAAAACTACAA
Organism: Gonocerus acuteangulatus; assembly: GCA_946811695.1. Lineage (NCBI taxonomy): Eukaryota > Metazoa > Arthropoda > Insecta > Hemiptera > Coreidae > Gonocerus > Gonocerus acuteangulatus. Next base: position 28,351,101 of record OX328129.1, on the reverse strand, counting down.
GATATAAATTTAATATCCGTAATGAATAAGAAAAAAAGTTATTCCTTTGAACTTATTGTGATGTATTTTATTTAAATATTAACATCTATTTGTTATAGGCACATAATGTTAGGACGGTATATCTATAAGTTTCACCCACTTCCTGTCAGGATAGGGCTAATACATTTTTTTTTTTTTTCCGAAGGAAAGCCATCACCTCTTATGAGAATAATCAAGTGATATTATTTAAGGTCGTCACCGCGACCTTAAATAATATCACTTGAGACCCTATGAAAGGGCTTTGGGTTTGTTCCAAAACGAAAACACTACCACTCCTACGCTTGGCTATTAATTAAACAAAAAAAAAATAAATAAAACTTTATCAAATGTTTCAACATTTCCCAATAACTCTTAAAGATTTAAGATGGTTCCTCAATAAGGGATTCCGAGGCCCTTATAAAATATTCAGCCGAATCCTTCAATAAAGGAGGTTAAATATTAAAACAAAGAGAGCGAATTCTTGCGATGAACGGATTTCACGCTACCCCCATCGTTAAACAATGTGCTCGGCCGAGCAAGAGGTCGGGATTTTGTAGTTGAACGAGTTAATGAACAAGATCAACGGGTTCATAATCTAATCATTCAAGCAATGGTTTCTTTAATGGCAGATGATTTGGATTAAATCTACAACGAATTTTATTATTCATTCATTCAAATATTTTTTTCTTTTTCTCTCAAATTTGAAATAAAGATTGGGTGATTCATGCAAATATGCAAATAATGTTGCTCACAATTAACATTTTTTTTTTCTCGTAAAAATTGAGTCCTTTGTTACCGGTGATCATATTTTTTGTGATAAACATACTATCGTGAAATAGGGCCACATTAGTACAGCGTGGTCAAATTGGTACAAACCTATACTGTAGCAATATTTGGTGGTATTATATATTGTCAGTAAATACCATCCCAGGCTGCCCCGTTGCTCGGTTCAAATATAAATCGGTATAAAGAGTGCTTTCTTCATCGCCAGCAAGAGGAGTGCCTTTGGAAGGTGCTGCCCCCTGGAAGAACTTGTATATTCATTTACCGCTTAAAAACGACCCGAAGAAGTACGGGCGTGTCCTAGTTTTAGAACCAAGTCCAGATCAAGCATAATCATTGAGGAGTGAAACCCTATTCGCCGGCCGCAGAAAACTGGAGCACGGATGAAAACGGCAAACAACAGTAATAACGAGTAAAACCAGTAACTGATAGTAGACCACCGTCCCCAATTTGTGAGTACATTTGAGGACCACAAAGTTCAAGGGGTCTAAGTAACCAACTAGATTTTTACAGTTCCGATCACACTACATAAATCCTCATGTGCTGTTTATTATCCATGATACATAATTGGGACGTCATGCGGTATATGATTAATATGCAAAAACTTAATTTCCTTCTGGGCTTAATATTACAAAAGTGACAATCCTCAAGAGAACGCAAGGTAGGTGGCAGCAACTGTCAAGAAAATCACTTGGATCTCTTTACCAGCCACAAGATTACGGTGTTCACAACCCATTCCTATATATAATATCTAATTCATTCAAATTATATATTTTAAATCCAGCTCCAAACAACAATGGAATTCGACTAATTGTTTTACACATCTTGTCCCAGAGTTTTATTCCCAATATATTCTTCAATTAGTTAACTCACTATATATATATATATCCGCTCAAGCTTGCGTTCCCATTACCCCGGCTTGCGTGCCAAGAGAGTGAGAAACCGTCCAATCAGGAGAGGTGATACTGTTTACCACTAGAAATAATCAGAGCGCGGGAAGAAATGGGCGAGAAAGTAGGGATGGGCGGGGTGGAAAGGGATATTAAAGGGAGAGCTATCCTATGTCTGGATTAAAGTCAAACATCCCTAAGTCCGTCCACACCCCTGGATCAACTAATCATGGAACCTGATATCCCCTCTCGCTAAGGCCTTTCTACTTTATTGGCACTCAGTACTATTTTTCGGAGTGGCTGCCCTTTAGAAATAGGGGCGAGAAAGGGTGTGACGTCTATTTCTCTATTCATAGCACCGATGAAGGATTGAAAATCAAGGTCAAACTATTGTCAAAAAAAATATTATTTTCAGGTATTTTAGATTGTTCCTATTCCCTTTAAGGAGGTTTGTTCTATGTTTCTCAACTGGCTGGTGGGAACGTTGGGTCATGGGCGTATATAAGGGGACGCCTGAGGGGCTGCAGCCCCCCGGAAAATGTTGGTAATTCATCGGTAAAAATGTGTCATAAATTTCTCAAAAATAAAATCAATTCGATCACCCAATTTTTTTTTTCGGGTTCAATAGGGTTTTAGTGGGCTAACTATTCCAAGGTTATTAGTATTCCATAAATATAAAAATAAATATACAACTATATATATATATACAATTTTTAACCACTGCTACTTTCGTGATCTATGGGTTCTGAAACGTGAAATTTTATAGTCAGCTCACCCGGATTGCGTCATGAGGTCAACCTCATAAGCAGGTTTCCTCCACATAAGTGAGGAGGGAGACAATGCGGTAAAAGGGTACCTATAAAGGGTGAGGAATATTTGCGCAATCCAAAGTTTTAGATATTTCTCATCGTATATGGGACATCCTTGAGGCCAGAATTGAACTGCACAGTCCAGCGAAGTAGAATGAAAACGCCAATAGTTTAACTGTACAGTCCAATGAGGCCGTGACTGTGCAGGCCTGATGTGGACAAGAATAGCTTTACATACAGGGGGTCAACTATAACTGGACTGTGCAGTCCCGGCCTTGAGGTTTGAACTGACCGTGTAAGGCCACCTTAAAGAACGAGTTATATGCAAGTCCAGCATGAAAGTCTTTGACTTTCCTTATCATAAATATTTTTCTCTTAATTTATTAGTAATTGGGATTTATTGAAACATGGATACCCTGCTACTTCAATATTTGGAAAAGAATTTTTTTATTTGAACCATTGAAAAACGAATTTAAAACTGCTCGGGCAAATGTGTGAAGAAATAGACGGTTATATTGAAGAGCAGAGGTTTTCCCTTCTGGAGCCTCCTTCAAATACATACAGCCTGCCACCAGCGCGCTCTATATTTCTAGAAACAGTGTTACAGAAACTTTTTTTTTTCTCAGCTCTTGTCTTAAGGATTTTATTAAAAAAAGTTTGAGCTGGAGAGTGAAGAATATAAGTCTCGTGCAAGTGGTGCTGGAACTATATAAAGTTGCGGGGAAGAGGCCTGATTCACCGGCTTGGAGGTAAAACTTTTGTGCATTTTCGCTGGGAAAGCTGTTTCCAGACTACTTAGTTTTCAGTTAGGTCGAGAAGTCTCTTCTTGAGTATCTGCTGAAACACTCTTCCACTTCTCAGATTATTCTCAGCCTTATCAGGGGAAAATGTATTTTTCACATTTCTCTGAATGTATTTGTCTAAGTTTGTATTTATGTAGCGTTTTTATACAGATTCCTTAAGCAAACGAAACTATAATTTGAATGACCAATCCCTGAGTAGTAAGGTAATTTAATAACGTGTTTTTGTTGGGTTTTAGAAAATAATTTTATCTCATAAGTCCAAGCAAAACTACGTGTTAATAAAATAGATAATAAAACACAAAAATGAACTTTAGATTATAAAACATAAATATGTACAATTCATTCCGAAAATAATAACCACAAATGGCCGAGTTGTAGATGCGCCGTAAAAAAAAAAAAAAAAAAAAAAAAAAAAAAAAAAAAAAAAAAAAAAAAAAAAAAAAAAAAAAAAAAAAAAAACAATTGTCATGGCCAAGCACTAGCTCAGGATGGTTACCTATAATATTCATGACAAATAACGGAATCATTTCTATCCTGTTCCATTAGCCCGGTGTCCACTTCGGCCATTGTCCTAATAATGGTCAGAACTTCCTTTAAACTCCTGATAAACCTCATATACTGCTAGACTTTCGTCGATTTTCTCATTGTTTTTGGTTGTTTACTGAACAAGACTACCAAAATGCAGAAACCTGCTCTTCTCTCTTGCTTCGCAATCAAATTTAACATACGTTGGTACCTCATCCTCGTCTTTGAACCATCTGCAGACTGGTGATGACCTCAAATTCTTACATGCATCTGAACCTTGACAAAACCATCCTGACACTGACACATAATTAAGGGAAACATAACAATACAAGGTAATTATTGTTGCTATTAATTTATTTAAACCAGGGGTTTAATTAATTAATTTAAATTCAGATTTAATATTTTAACTAGAGGCCTGGTCGCCGTGAGTGCCGAGGCTAAAGCGCTCCGAGCCAAAGGTCGTTTGTTTGATTTGAACATGGGGTCTTTGGAAAAAACAAATAAAATTCCAATCGTGACGAATAACGAATGAAGTAGAATGTTTGTCACAAACAATATGGTCACCGCTAAATAGGACTCAATTTTTGTCAAGCATGCTAATTGGGTGCAACATTATTTGCGTAAATTATCCAACATTTTATTCTTTGTTTCTAAAATACTACTAAAAAAGAGATTTGGATGAATGAATAATAAAATTCGTTGTAGATTCAAAACCGAATCATCTGCCATTAAAGAAACCATTGCTTGAATGATTAGATTATGAACCCGTTGATCTTGTTCATTAACTCGTTCAACTACAAAATCCCGACCTCTTGCTCGGCCGAGCACATTGTTTAACGATGGGGGTAGCGTGAAATCCGTTTATCGCAAGAATTCGCTCTCTTTGTTTTAATATTTAACCTCCTTTATTGCAGGATTCGGCTGAATATTTTATAAGGGCTTCGGAATCCCTTATTGAGGATCCATCTTGGAGAAGTTAAATCTTTAAGACTGTTATTGGGAAATGTTGAAAAATTTGAAGATTTTTTACTTTGTTTGTTCAACTAATAGCCCACTGTAGGAGAGGTAGTGTTTTCGTTTTAGAACACTTCAAATGCCCTTTCAGAGGGTCTCAAGTGATATTATTTAAGGTCGTGGGTTTGATTCCTAGGAGACCTGTTGACTTTCCTTTGGAAAAAAACGTCAGCCCTAATCTGTCTAGAAAAGCGTGGTAACCTATAGATAACCCATCCTATAATTCTGTGTTGATTATAAATTAATGCTAAAATGAATAATGTTTTAGCCTAGGTAGTTTAATTCTTTAGTTTTGGTTCACATTGCTTTATTTTTTAATTATAATATTATTTAAATCACTTATTAATTCACCCAAAAGCGTTAGCAATTTTCGTTTAACTTTAAACGTGTTAATTGTTTTAATTCTGACCTTTACTTTACTTCATTGCATCTTTGATAATTTTCTTCATTCCATGTTCATTCCTTATTATTTTCACCATTTATTAATATTTTCCATTAACGTGACTTTTGGTCCCGCGTTTGCCATAATCTCCACCCCTCCTATCTAAAACCGCAAACAATCATTCAAGACGATTCGCTCAAGCAAATTTCGCTGGAATTTTCAGTAGTCGTCTGTGACACTTGCTTTCCTATTAATACAAAATATCGTTCTGTTCAATTCTATCTTATTCCGAGCGATTTTATACATATATATATATATATATATATATATATATATATATATATATATATGTGTGTAAATCAGGTGTTAGGCTGTCTGTTTGTTCCCTATACAAATTCACACCGGTTCACCGATTTTGACAACACGTGACACACAGGTAGGTCTTGATCCGGGGAGTGTCATAGGGTAGGTTAAAATCGTCTATCAGCTGTTTGTTTCTTATAAAAATCCACACCGTTTGACCGATTCTGAACAAACGTGGCACAAAGGTAGATCTTGATTCAGGGAGTGTCATAAGCTAGGACTCACAGTTCGGAGGTTAAGGGTTCGAAACTGTGAACCCGAACAGTTACAGCTAGATTATTATTATTATTTACATTGTTATTAGATTGTAATATTACTTATTTAGTTTGTAATTTATTTTTGGTTTTCTAGATGCAGAAAGTAGGGTAAGTGACCCAATAGTTGACACTTTAAGGAAGGGTTATTTTACTTAAAATAATTCTTCGCTTAGTTTTTGAAGATAATAAATTTTGAATATATCAAATTATTCGTCAGCTCATTCTCTATGAAATTCACATTAACCAATTGTAGATACATTAAGTATTTCAAGTAAAATAAATCAATAAAGGCTGTCTTACTCTGGTCCTAATGTTGACACGTCTGCAGTAGGTCGGTGCCTAAGTTTGACTTTTCTGTCCCTAAGGATGACAGTGAGGGAAAATGAAAATAATACAACTTTATTCTTTAAACAAACAACCAAATCGGATTGAAAACAGCTGGAACAATGAAAAGTGAAATGAATTCGAACGAGATCCTTTTCGAAAAACAAACAATTAGGTACAACAATTATTTTTAACTGAAAATCGTAACTAGGAAGAATAACAATATGCCTCCGAATTTTTCCATGTAGAGTCAGTGGTTCTGGACATTAATGTATTTTATCCAATTACTGGAGGATTGGTAAGTTTACAAGTATTTTGGCTAGTAGATATTGGAAAATCATGCCATTAGCGGGAAAAAAAAACAGTTTTTATTCTATTCCTAGCAACAAGGGACAACTGCATTGGCGGAAATCCACCTCACCACTTGTCAAACATATTTCCCGTGCTGTTCTTCAACTTGAACTATACAATAATCACCTACTCTTATAATGTTAACTTTGTTTATAACTTGCCTATTACAGCCATTTTCATCTTTCATCCCTGGGTCATTTCATTCTTTAACTTTTTGTGTAAACTTTGATCTGCATTCTTCTCATATTCGTGGTTTTATCTACCTGACTTGCCTGAATTGTTGACATTGATGATGGTTTAGTTAAACCTGTTGATTCTACACAGCTCATGTTAGTGACGTCCTTCCTTCTTCAGGAGTTTCTCATTTATTTTTTAGACGAAAAGTATTTAAAAGTTATTTCTTGTAAGGGATTTTTCTTCTTTTGTGTTCAATCTAGGCTTGGCTCTTTCTTTCTTGATGTACTGGTAAAGAGCAAGTCACCAAAAGTTCCGATACTCTTAATAAATAAATATAAAAAAAATATGTCTTTCTTTCTTGGCGATTTCAGCTGTGTTTTTTTTTAATACAGGATTTGCTATATGGTTGACGGTCCATTCATGAACTTTTAGCTTCCAACCTTCTTTAAATGTTCGGAAACCTGATAAATCCACAGAATGGATAATGTGAGAAGCATTTGGAGGTACCACCACTAATAACCATTGTACTACAAATAGATTAAGAAGTTGTGTGACCATTTCAAATTGCAGAAAACTATTATAAAAAGTTGTCTGTCAACATTAGGAACAGAATGTCAAATTTAGGAAAACATGTTGTCAACTTAAGGTTCCAGTCATAAGAAATTAATAAAATCAGGATACATGAATTTCTAATGAAAATCTCTACTAAATGTGCTAGTATGCATCACAGACAACTGTTTTCCAAAAGTTGACATTAGTGTCAAGAAAAGAAGCCATGGTCGCTTATTGTGTTTCCAATGTTGACACTACCATAATCTCAAGATTTTTTTTATTTAACTTGAGTCAAACCTTTTACAGTCCATAATTTAAGTATCATAGAGTTCATAGAGATCACAAAAAAACAATTTAATGCACGCATTACAAAACAAAATTCTTAAGAAATATTCTTAATCTCTTAGCAAAATCACTAAGTGAAGAGAGCAGCAGGAGTCGACTCCAGGGTTTTTTATACTAAAATGGCGGCAGATTATTGTTATTTTTCAAATTTAAATTTGAAGTGTCAACTTAGGGAGCAGTGTCAACAATCGGGGCATTTACCCTAGGTGTGGCATGTTTCGCTGGTTAACAGCTATGCCATATAATAATAACGTAAAAAAAAATTCAAAGATAGCTATTTTCATAACGTGCGTTATGGCCTCATAAGCGGGGTTTCTCCTTATAGTGAGGAAGGGAACGCGCTAGAAAAGGTACAAATGTGTGAATAAAATTGGTACCTACTTGAGAATCATTTTGTATTAAACAAAGATAATTATGGGCAGCTTATCCGAAATATTAAAACAAATTTTATTCATATAATTTAATAAAAATATAATAAAAATCCATTATCAAATAAGTCCTTCTACATTATCTAATGAAAAAATATTAAAAATATATTAAATTTTACATTAACATTCTGAAATATCTTGAGAAAAAAGAATTGAAAACATGCTTGAGATATTGTCTAAAAGCAATTAGAGCATAATTAAGGATATTTTGAGGAGGCAACAAAACAAAAACGGAAAAATATCCACCAGAATATAAGGAGGACTCTTAAATTAAACCTCCCGACATTTTATAGCTGTACATTTTGTTCGCAGAGCTATAAAACCGTTTATTAAACGAGCTTTCATAAACCGATCGAAGATATCAGGTTGAGCTTTTATTAAAGAGGCCCAAATAAAAACGAGCACTGATAAGCAAAGAGGATTTTCTTACTACAATTTCAAATCTATTTCTTTTCAAGATAGATTTCAAAGGCAGAAGAAATAAAATAATATCCTGTAGGCTTATTGTAAAATCTATTATCGTCCTTATATTTAAAATAAATTTAGACTAAATTATCATAAAAATTATTCATAATGTTCAATAATTGCACATAAATATGTACAATGTGAGTGCATAATAATAAAATATATGAATGAATGAAATAGCCTTTTATTTCGTCAACAAATATTTACAGTTATTTGCAATTACTATATTTTATCAAAACTAAACTATTATATAACCATAATTAAATTGGAAAAAAACAAACAAACAAAAATTGAAATATATATCAACAAATGTTGATGAAGGCCTTCCTTCTCAGGAGTAGTAGTCTAGACTTCCCTGGTGACCAGCCTATAGGGAAGCGGAAGGCCTTCCTTCTCAGGAGGAGTAGTCTAGACTTCCCTGGTGACCAGCCTATAGGGAAGCGGAAGGCCTTCTTTCTCAGGAGTAGTAGTCTAGACTTCCCTGGTGACCAGCCTATAGGGAAGCGGAAGTCGCTAGGATCTCTGCTCCTTTATATTCCCATGACTGGCAATCCATCGCCAATCTCCACCACAGCGGTCCGGCCTTTTGATTGAATTAGTCTCTCCACCTTTTGGCCTGTCTGCCCCTGTTTCTTTTCAGGTCCTACGGCGTCCACCTTGTTATTTCTTGGGACCATCTTCCGTCTTGCCTTCTCATCAGATGCCCAGCCCAGTTCCACTTTAATGAGGTAATGTGAGAAGATATGTCTGTAAGCCCGGTTTTCTTCCTTATAGTTGTATTCCTGATCCTATCCTTCCTCTTCACATTAACGATGCTTCTTTCAATAGGCCGCTGCCAGGTAAGGAGTCTATTGGTGTTAGCTTTGGTTAAGGACCAGGTCTGGCTCCCGTACGTCACTACTGGTAGAATGCAGGTTTCGAACACCCTCTTCTTCATCTCCATTGGAACATCTCCCTTCATTATTACTTTTAGAGACCAGTATTTCTTCCATCCAAGAGATAGCCGTCTTTCAATTTATTTTCTTGCCCTGTTCTTGAAAGATACTAGTTGGCCTAGATATACGTAATCATCTAAGTACTCGATATCTACATCACTGTAGGGTATTTATATTGCATTGATAAAAGGGGACCGTTTTTACTGTTTTGTTTTTTTAATGCGTTTATTTAACATCTGTACAATAGTAAAGTATAATGGTTAAGTGTGATGACTTTATACATGAGCTTAGTTATGATCACACATAATGAAATTAAGAAGTAAGTAAATAATATATACGTAAATTAATTAAAAATAAAATAAATAAAAGTGAAAACATAGATGAAAAGTAAATTAAATAAAAATAAATAAATAATATAATTAAGAAAGGAAAAAAATAAATAACAATACAAAAAATAAATTACTATTAATAATAAAACAAAATCAAACAAGGACTTTGGAAGAAGCCAATCAGTATTGACACTTCCTAGTTGAGAGCTTTTATTTGTCCTTTAATTATTTAATTGATCACGAGGCCAAGATCTCTTTGTACTGGTTACGGATACATTTTTTAATGCTTATAATATTGGCAAGTGAAAGAAGTGTAATTAATTATAAATTACTTAAATGTCTAATTGATTAACACATTTAAGTAATCCAGTAATATTATTTTTTTTTTTTTTATAATTTATTTATGAGCACCCCGCATTGACAGCGTTTCGCCCAGGTACACATATAAAATAGAAATACATAACAACAACAAAATAGTTACAATATTACATAATTACAAATCCAATTACATTATTGTGTGTTTTAATCTAATTATACAATTAAGTTTGTGAATAACATACAGCTAAAAGTAAAATTAACTAGTAAAAAAAAAAACAATACATTTTTAAGAAAAACTTATAATTATAAAGGAAACGAAGAAAATCGTTCCTATGTACAATATGACTATATATAATCGCAACAGTTTCTATTTACAATATAGGTTCTATGCATAATATGACAACATACATAAGAACAATAGCCCCATGTGCAATCAATAGGAAGGATCCTATGTAAAATAATGATGAATAAATGAATAAATCACGTCATGAGTGATGTTTAAAAAAAAAAAAAAAAAAAAAAAAAAAAAAAAAAAAAAAAAAAAAAAAAAATCTTTCAACGGCGATGTTAAAAGCATAGTTTGGGTCGTCTAGACAATCAAAGACAATGAATTAAGAAAATTAAGTGGTTGTTGTAATACATACTACACCCACATGTTCCAGTAATATTAAAGGTCACAACAAACCTAAATATTTTCGGAGGCAGATTTAGTCAGGATCTGGCCCTGGTATCTTTATAAAACTACATTTTTGGAATGAAAATGTGTTTTATTTTTCATACAAAAATTAGTTTTTTTTTTTAAAAACACATTTTCTTGCAAAAAAGTTAACTTTATTTAGATACCACGACCGAACTTAAATCCCCTCTCAACTATTATTTTTGTATCGGCTTCTTTGTTAATACACACATCATTTTTGTAGAATATAGTAAATGTTGACCTTTGTTATTTGTATTTGTGGAGTTCCACATCCCACTTAGTGCATTGATATCAGCCTTTAGCAGCATGGTTGAATGTAAGTAGCTTCAGAAAGTTTTCTAATGAACTTACTTCATGAGTTGCAATATACATTAGTCCACAAGCAGGTAAAGTTAATTTAGACCAACTATGGACAACCTATGATATGTTTTGGGCCAAACTTTATAATAATATGTTCGCAGGCCGCGTAGATGGTTCAAAATAAAATAACATAGGATTTTACAGTAGTGTTTATAACTTGTAGTGATAGATATCACACATGAAATAATACGAACATGTTATTGTAATAAAATTTATTAAAATAACAAAATGAAATGAAAAAAATGTGTATAACATTATAATTAAATCGTAAAATTTGGAATTATTACAAACTACGAAAGTTAAATAGTGACACTCGGCTGGCTCACACACTTGATTCCGCAGGAGCAAGCGACAAATCCCTTCTCACTCGATCTTCATCATTTAGAGTAAGCGTCAGTAAGTAGTGTAATATTATTTTGTTTAAATTGAGTTTTTCAAAATTTCTTACGAGCCGGATAAAATCTTACAGAGGGCCGGATCCAGCCTACGGACCTGTGGGCCAGTTTATGCACCCTGTGCTTTAGGCAAAAAATCATTTGAGTCAGCTTTTTACTGCAGATATAAAAGCTATTAATGTTTATTTGTACAATTTTTTATATAATCTAAAGATTTTATTCATAAATTAATCTAAATTGCTGTAAACTGAAATTCTCAATGAGAAAAGAAAAAAATCTGGAAAATTGTAGATCCTTCTACTAGGGAAAAGCTGAACATTGGAGAGGAATATTCTATAGAATAAAGGTGCGGAATGTGCGATAAGAATGAGGTAAAATCAAGGAATAGGAAGTGGCGGGGAGTATAAAAAAGTGGCTAAAGAAAATAAGAAAACAGTCTATAGAAGAAAAAGAGTGTATATTTGAGTGGTTCTGTTTTGTATTCTGCGGTTTCATCGAATTTCCCTTAGAACTCTCTGACCCTTGCCTTCTATCATTCTTTAGGAAGCCTTACATGTACAATTCCTTGTCGGCACCGCTCTATATTACTCTTTCAAACACTCAGAGAAGGAATATTCTTATTCATTGTATACAGAAAATCTCCTTTTTTTTAACAAATCTTTCTATTATTATTGTTTATTTCCTCTATTTTTCACACATATACAACGATTCTACCTAAAAAAAAGTCATGTAGGTAAATAACTAGGCCGACCTTCACTAGTTATAAAAGTTTTATTTTACATAGCGCTTTCGAGATTCAATCTCAACATCAGTGCCTGTTGACAACAACATAACAAATAAAAAACAAATCTACAAACTAGAATAAAATTTTAAACAACATTTTGAGAAATTTTTTAGTCACTAGAATAAAACCGTAAAAGTTAGAATTCTTAAGAAGAATGAAATAAATTAAAAATAAAAATTAAATTACAAGATTTGACGTCCAAGAATGAATAAAATATATAATTGAAGGATTAAGCCTTAACAACAAAAGATAAAAGGAAGCAAAAACAGGAATAAGAAAAAATTTGTGATGGGAATAAAAAATAAAAAATGGAAAAAGTAGGTGGGATAGAGAGAGTACGGACCTATAGATTGTGTCTGTGTACACGCGAGGCTCTCGCAGCAGACTGGCTTAACTTGCATATGCTCTGTATGCAGGCTGCTGGGACATTCCTGAGCACATCACCGTCTCCCTTAACATTAATATTCCTTTGGGAATGCGCCACATCCGCTCTAATTTCAATATTCTCCAACCTGTCCATTTTACTGCCCTTGTTTAATCTATGGAGGAGTTGAAAATCAAGGGCGTTAGCGTCATGCTCTTCCTGAATCACATGCTTTTTAAATATGGAGTCCTGCCTGGTGAAATGTTCTTTAAGTCTTGTCCTGATTTTTCTCCCACTCTGACCCACGTATGATGAACCGCATGTAACACAGGATACTCGATACACTCCTGATCTGTCGAGAGGATCGACCGTGTCCTTAGTGTTCGAGAGCTTACTCGCAAGAGAGCCTCTACTTCGGTAAGCAGTTTTTATTCCCAGTTTTTTTAATTTAGCTCCTACCTTTTCAGATATTTCACCTAGGTAAGGTAAGCTAACAGGGTAGACGTCGCTTATCCGGGCGGTGCTTTCTCCTGATACTTGTAGGTCTATTTTTCTCTTGTACCTTCTTTCCATTAGTTTATTAACTAGTGATTCCTGGTATCCATTGCTTTTAGCTATGTTTTTGATACAAGAGAGTTCATTTTCAAAATTATCGGGAGACAATGGGGTGTCTATTAGGCGATCAATCATAAATATGATTCCTGACATCTTGTATTGTGGGTGGTGGTGAGAGTTGTTTGGAATTAAAATGTCTGTAGCACTTGGCTTCCTAAAGATCTTAAACGAATGCTTATTGTTTTCTCTCTTTATTTCGAGATCGAGGAATCTTATGACTCCCTCGTTTTCAACTTCAAGAGCAAACTTGAGATAGTTATGGCAGCCATTGACATAGGAGTGTAGGGCATTTAATTCTTGTTTATTCCCGGAGAAAGATATCAATATATCATCAACATATCTTCCATAGAAGTCAATGTATTTCAAGAAGGGGTTTCTATGCGACATTATGAATCTCCCCTCTATATAGTCCATGAATATATCGGCCGCCAGTGGACTGAAAGCTGAGCCCATAATTAATCCCGTGCGAAAGGAAAAGTATTTGTCTTGAAATTTGAAATAATTTTGTTTTAAGCATATGGATAGGACATTTATAAATTCATTTGCCATAACTGGGTTGACTTTTTTAACACTAAGCCAGATTTCACAAATTTGAATAACCTCAGATGGAGGAATATTCAAAAACATATTTTCCACATCAAGTGAAATTAGAGATCGATTATTCGGGAAATTATTTTCATCTTGGTTAATTTTGTCTATGAACTCTTTACTATTTTTTAACGAGTATTTAGGGTTAAAATTTGTGAGATTTTTAAAAATTACTACTAAACGCTTCGCGATTTTCTCAGTGGGTGCGGAATTAAAGGAAACTATAGGTCTCATCGGGATATCCAGTTTATGAATCTTAGGGAGGCAATATAGAAGGGGAGGTAAAGGATTCATTTGGATTAGAGATGGTTTTTCTTTTTTAGTAAAAATAAAGGTACTATCTTTAATAGCATTTTTTATTTCCTCGTTGTATTTTTCCCGTGGGGTCTTCCTCTAATTGAAAGCATCCCTGTTTAATTAGTAAATCAAATGTTTTAACCTCATACATATCTTTGGTCATGATGACACAAGATTTACCTTTATCGGCTTTCGTGATAATGAGATCATGATCCTTAATTTTTGTTCTTAAACCTCTTATTATTCTTAATTCAGGGCTCCGTTTGTACTTTTTGGAAAAGTCCGAACGCAAAAATTTTTCAATTTCAATCCCCGCTTCTCTAATCATAGGGTTATCAATACTAATAGACTCGATGGCTGCCACAAGCTCAACAATATCACTCCTCCTAGGTCCATCTAGTGGTACATATTGAAGACCTTTACTTAGTACTTCAATATGTACCACTAGATGGACCTAGGAGGAGTGATATTGTTGAGCTTGTGGCAGCCATCGAGTCTATTAGTATTGATAACCCTATGATTAGAGAAGCGGGGATTGAAATTGAAAAATTTTTGCGTTCGGACTTTTCCAAAAAGTACAAACGGAGCCCTGAATTAAGAATAATAAGAGGTTTAAGAACAAAAATTAAGGATCATGATCTCATTATCACGAAAGCCGATAAAGGTAAATCTTGTGTCATCATGACCAAAGATATGTATGAGGTTAAAACATTTGATTTACTAATTAAACAGGGATGCTTTCAATTAGAGGAAGACCCCACGGGAAAAATACAACGAGGAAATAAAAAATGCTATTAAAGATAGTACCTTTATTTTTACTAAAAAAGAAAAACCATCTCTAATCCAAATGAATCCTTTACCTCCCCTTCTATATTGCCTCCCTAAGATTCATAAACTGGATATCCCGATGAGACCTATAGTTTCCTTTAATTCCGCACCCACTGAGAAAATCGCGAAGCGTTTAGTAGTAATTTTTAAAAATCTCACAAATTTTAACCCTAAATACTCGTTAAAAAATAGTAAAGAGTTCATAGACAAAATTAACCAAGATGAAAATAATTTCCCGAATAATCGATCTCTAATTTCACTTGATGTGGAAAATATGTTTTTGAATATTCCTCCATCTGAGGTTATTCAAATTTGTGAAATCTGGCTTAGTGTTAAAAAAGTCAACCCAGTTATGGCAAATGAATTTATAAATGTCCTATCCATATGCTTAAAACAAAATTATTTCAAATTTCAAGACAAATACTTTTCCTTTCGCACGGGATTAATTATGGGCTCAGCTTTCAGTCCACTGGCGGCCGATATATTCATGGACTATATAGAGGGGAGATTCATAATGTCGCATAGAAACCCCTTCTTGAAATACATTGACTTCTATGGAAGATATGTTGATGATATATTGATATCTTTCTCCGGGAATAAACAAGAATTAAATGCCCTACACTCCTATGTCAATGGCTGCCATAACTATCTCAAGTTTGCTCTTGAAGTTGAAAACGAGGGAGTCATAAGATTCCTCGATCTCGAAATAAAGAGAGAAAACAATAAGCATTCGTTTAAGATCTTTAGGAAGCCAAGTGCTACAGACATTTTAATTCCAAACAACTCTCACCACCACCCACAATACAAGATGTCAGGAATCATATTTATGATTGATCGCCTAATAGACACCCCATTGTCTCCCGATAATTTTGAAAATGAACTCTCTTGTATCAAAAACATAGCTAAAAGCAATGGATACCAGGAATCACTAGTTAATAAACTAATGGAAAGAAGGTACAAGAGAAAAATAGACCTACAAGTATCAGGAGAAAGCACCGCCCGGATAAGCGACGTCTACCCTGTTAGCTTACCTTACCTAGGTGAAATATCTGAAAAGGTAGGAGCTAAATTAAAAAAACTGGGAATAAAAACTGCTTACCGAAGTAGAGGCTCTCTTGCGAGTAAGCTCTCGAACACTAAGGACACGGTCGATCCTCTCGACAGATCAGGAGTGTATCGAGTATCCTGTGTTACATGCGGTTCATCATACGTGGGTCAGAGTGGGAGAAAAATCAGGACAAGACTTAAAGAACATTTCACCAGGCAGGACTCCATATTTAAAAAGCATGTGATTCAGGAAGAGCATGACGCTAACGCCCTTGATTTTCAACTCCTCCATAGATTAAACAAGGGCAGTAAAATGGACAGGTTGGAGAATATTGAAATTAGAGCGGATGTGGCGCATTCCCAAAGGAATATTAATGTTAAGGGAGACGGTGATGTGCTCAGGAATGTCCCAGCAGCCTGCATACAGAGCATATGCAAGTTAAGCCAGTCTGCTGCGAGAGCCTCGCGTGTACACAGACACAATCTATAGGTCCGTACTCTCTCTATCCCACCTACTTTTTCCATTTTTTATTTTTTATTCCCATCACAAATTTTTTCTTATTCCTGTTTTTGCTTCCTTTTATCTTTTGTTGTTAAGGCTTAATCCTTCAATTATATATTTTATTCATTCTTGGACGTCAAATCTTGTAATTTAATTTTTATTTTTAATTTATTTCATTCTTCTTAAGAATTCTAACTTTTACGGTTTTATTCTAGTGACTAAAAAATTTCTCAAAATGTTGTTTAAAATTTTATTCTAGTTTGTAGATTTGTTTTTTATTTGTTATGTTGTTGTCAACAGGCACTGATGATGAGATTGAATCTCGAAAGCGCTATGTAAAATAAAACTTTTATAACTAGTGAAGGTCGGCCTAGTTATTTACCTACATGATGATGAACCTTCACTAACCAGCTCCCAACACCTGTGGTAAAAAAAAGTCTGTATCACAGGGCCACCGTCATCTTGGAACGATTCCATAACGTTGATATCCCTAGTGCAGTATAGGGCCACATGTCGTTAATTTTATTGAATAATGATTAAACGACTACCGAACGATGTTTGATCAATTTTCATTCCCCATGATTATTGACTAATGACTAACGACTAATTAATTATACAATATTATTAAAGATGAATAATTAAAACATTCTTTGACTAGTGACTAAACTTACACAGATTAATGAATAAAAACTAAAAAAAATTTTAATTGATGATCAACTTTATACAAGTTTCTGAATAACTACTAAAACATTTTATTGACTAATATTTCCAGTGTTGAGTGACATAGTAATCATAATTACTCCTGTAATCACAAATTTATTAAAATAAAAAAAAATAAATAAAAAAAAACTTAATATTTTTTCACGTTCACTGTTTTGATCAATTGCCCTTTAACCAGTCTGTTCAAAAAATAAGACAGAACTGCTTCATGAAGGAATTCTGAACTTCATAGTGCAAAAAAGGTGTTAATAGCCTAATACCAAAAGTATTTACAACGTTAGTAATGTCACTCATTACTACAGGCTATCAACGATGAAGATAATTTGTTAAATTTATAACCCTAAAATGACCCCTTTTGTACAAGATATAATCCCCAGCCGATACTCATCTTTCAATGGGAAATTAATCAGTCATGCTAATCCTTCAGCCCAATCCTCATCCAGCACCAATCATCCTTCCTCTCCACCAAGACGTCTTAATAGAAAGTGGCCCCGGGATCTACTAAGCTAGAGTGAAGTGTCTTCAAGTGATCAAAAATCAGTGTGATTATTTTATTGTGAGTGATATCGACGGAGTTTTTCTCTCCTCATGATATCACATGCCATGTCTCATTGGCCTCCAATCCTCCCTGCTAGTCGTAGGGTGCGGTTTTATGGCGTAAGGTTATCCTTGAATCCTTCCGAACAAGAAAGGTATTCGACTGACAACTGGGGACACCTGAAGTGTCGGCAAGTAACCAGTATAAAAATTGCATAATACAGTTGAAATTGTAGATTGTAATATTCTGTAAATAAATAAATATATAGAATAAAAAAAAGTAAAAAAATAAGCCTAAAGGGCAATAAAACCTCTCATTTTTTTGTTTAACGGCATATCAACATTTGGGCTATTAAAACCGGGCTATCTATAGGTTGCCGCCAATAATAGGGCTTTTATAGTGCCAATAATACGTGTTCGGTCACCCATTCAGTTACTACCCACGCCCGATGTTGCTTAACTTCGTTGATCAACGGGAACCGGTGCATTAAACCAAGCCCTGGACGTTGGCTTTTAGCACTTTCCTCCGAAGGAAAGTAGCTATTGAGGTTGGACTCATGACGGAATTTTTGAAAAATTTCTTCAAATCTTTATCGATCCTACCTAGTAGACACCGAAAATGACCCCCGTTAAAATTTATATATATCTATATATATATATATATATATATATATATATATATATATATATATATATATATATATATATGCATATATATATATATGTGTCTGTTAACACGATAGCGGCCAGAGTTTTTGTTTTTTCGTCACGAAACTTGGTATATAGCATTCAATTAGCAAACGATTGAACGAGTTCGTTAACCACCAAAGTCGGTCCACCGGAAGGGGGGGTTTACCCCGAACCCAAAACACTTATTTGACTATGTCAGCCGTAATATTTGTTATATTTCAACGAAACTTGGTATTCGTAGTGTTAATATAGAGAGAAAAGTGAGATATAAAAATGAACTAAATCGGTTCATTAGAAGGGGGGCTTTAATCCGGACCCACAATACCAATTCGCCACTACCAGCCGTGATTTTTGGTATATTTCGACGAAACTCGGTATTCGTAGTGCTAATCCACAGGTAAATATGTGTTGTAAAAATAAACGAAATCGGTTCATTAGGAGGGGGGGTTTACTCCGGACCCACAATACCAATTTGCCACTACCAGCCGTGATTTTTGGTATATTTCGACGAAACTCGGTATTCGTAGTGGTAATCTACAGGTAAATATGTGTTGTAAAAAGAAACTAAATCGGTTCATTAGAAGGGGGGGGGTTTACTCCGGACCCAAATTCCTAATATACTCATACCGGTCGTAATTTCTGCTGTATTGTAACGAAACGCGGTATACGTCGTGGGTAACTCATGAGAAAGAAGTGTTGTAAAAATGACTGAATCGGTCAATCGGAAAGCGGGGGTTTAATTTGTAATATATTTGAATAGAAAAGCCGGCAGACGTAGGTTCACAAAGCCGCCGCAAGGAGCGCTTTCTACCGCTAGAGTGACTGTATCCTGTTCCTGCGTTAGATCAAAATACGATAATATGAGGATTTTTGTATTTATTACGTAGTGTAGTAGGTACCATGTGTAAACATAACTCTGGATGCAAATTAATAATTGATCAGTTACTCATTACAAAATGAGAACTATTCACGTTTTTATTTTATTTATGTAGGATATTTTGAGCAAATTGTTCTGGAAAGCAGTCTACACTACCCAAATTCTGAGGAAAGTGCTTAGTTATGCAGCTCCTGCGTGACGGACTTTTAAATTATTATCTCACATTATTCACAGGGGTCTTTTTTTATTCCGGGCTCTTACTAAGAATAACCGAAAAACGTATAAACGATCCAAGCAAACAGTAACCCCGAAAATATCTCCTGAGAGCGGAGAGAGAGAAATTGTACGAGAGTTTTGAAGGCACTCAGAAAGCCTGCTGTAGAAATGTACGACAAATGATGAGTGCTGAAGATCCTAAGAGGCTGCAATTCCTTCCTGCTCTAATGCTCTGATGATGACCGAGTCGAGTAGCTTTCCCTGATCGTCAGCCCGTCTCTAATGGAGTCTTGGTAATATTATTGTATTTTGGCCTAACTTACCAAGTCAGATTTAGACAAATCGTTTCTCTTGAGAGGCACTCAGTTTTTTATTTTTCACTTTTGGGGGTTTCAATTTTTCATCAAAGCATCAGATAGAAAAATGCACCGTCGGATGGTTTAAAGAATTGTTCAAGAAGTAGATTTATCTTCCAAGACTCAAATACAAGTCAATGTTCATGTTGCATTGCCGAAAGAAGTCAACGCTGGAATGTACTGAGATACGTAGAGACAACGTCCTCAGCGCCTATAATTTAAATCATATCTGGGCAAAACCCCAATTAAAAATAAATACTACACTACTTACTCTAAGTGAGGAAGATCTAGTGAGATGGGGTTTGTCGCTTGCTCCTACTGAATCAAGTGAACGAGCAAGCCGAGTGGCGGCGACATCAATGAGTAAGGCGCCAAACTTCTCCTCAAGCTCAAGTATCTAATTGATTTCGTGTCGCTATTTAACTTCCCTAGTTTTTTATAATTCCCAATTTTATGATTTTATTATAATGTTGTACCCATTTGTTTCATTTCATTTTGTTTTTTTTTAATAAATTTTATTATAATAACATTGCCGTTTTATTTCATGCCTGCTAAAAATGATGTACACTACTTTAAAATATTGTCCATACCTGATTGAAATAAAAGGACGGATACGTATCAAACCGATTTGTTGAATCATGTATCACCTGGCTTCCCTTCAGTAAACCCTGAAGCTGAACACGAAACAGAAATGTTTTTATTCCATGTTAGATCTGTTTATAAATGAACTTTTTTAAATTCTTCTTTTAAGACATTTTACATGTTGTTAAAGTTAAATGTTTTATCGATGTTCAAAAACTTGTTTTGTGTATTTGTACAGCGACAGCCCTGAGGATGGTAGCCAGAGCTGCTTAAAGCACTTAGCTCCCAATATGCTTCAACTCAAAACGTCCCCGCGTCATCATTCTCAAGCCAATCGTCGACGGCGCCAACTCGAAATTCAGTTACAAAAAGTATTGATATCCCCCCCCCAAAACTAACGTTGAAAAAAAGAGGCCGATTTCCAGGCCCCTCCGAAAAACAGTTTATGTACCCATGATTATTATTATGTACCCATGATTATTATTATATTATAGTATTGGGACACGTTTTATTACCTTAATACCTTTTCAAGAACCTAATTATACCCTCTCATTTATATGTGCCATTCAATAGCCAGTTTTCGATAACTAATTATACCCTCTCATTTATATGTGCCATTCAATAGCCAGTTTTCGATAACTAATTATACCCTCTCATTTATATGTGCCATTCAATAGCCAGTTTTCGATAACTAATTATAACCTCTCATTTATATGTGCCATTCAATAGCCAGTTTTCGATAACTAATTATAACCTCTCATTTATATGTGCCATTCAATAGCCAGTTTTCGATAACTAATTATACCCTCTCATTTATATGTGCCATTCAATAGCCAGTTTTCGATAACTAATTATAACCTCTCATTTATATGTGCCATTCAATAGCCAGTTTTCGATAACTAATTGCCGCTATGCAGATAAATTTATTAAAAAGTATCTGGCATTTAAATATTCAGGGCTTTAGGGTAACGATTCAGGGTTATTATAAACCTAATAATACCATCTAATGAGCAGTGTTGGGCATTATTCGAATAAAGTATTATTCGAATGATTATTCAAATAAATTTTTATTGAATGATGAATAATTCACTGAATTTTCATATTCACACAGTACATCATGAATTATTCACAGAATTATTCGTTATTCATTATTTGTTATTCATCACTCATTATTCATCATTCGTTATTATTTATTTCTAGTTGGTCTACTGATTAATCCTACTCAAACACACATACATATTTTCCGGCATCGTAATAAATCTATCATTATTCACTAAAATATGTTTATTCTGATTGATCATTCGAATAATTTGTGAATAAAACATAAACTTCATTCACAGAATAACTAATAATGAATAAAAGTAATTATTCTTCATTCATGAATAAAATAATACATTTATTCATTAATCTTTATTCATTATTCTGAATAATTTTTGCCCAACACTGCTAATGAGTGATTTTCATCATGATACACATGTAATACATAGGTATAATTTTAAACGTGGTTCGTCTTTACCTAGTAGGTAGGATTGAAGAAAAATCAAATTTAAAAACAATGGAATAATAAAAAACGTTATTTAACAATGCTTTTTAACACAGAATCTTGAATTCCTGTTTGTGTACCAGTTAACTGATATGTTCAGCCCGGATGTCATCCGCCAAATCTGTAACAAATTAAATTTTAGTGTTAGTAACGAGTTAAATTTTAATGCAAAAAAACGACATTTTTCTTATTACAAATTTAAATATATAAACTATATTGAGCTAGTAACGCACGTTTCCTAAAGTGTTTAATGCACCTTGAAATTTTGCTATAGTGCAACCCTTTGGTTGATAAGAAGGTAAATATGTGTTGGCCAGACTTACCGTGGAACACCAGGTACTCCGCATAGGGTAAAAGTACAACAAAATATGTCCCCAAAAAATTGTTTTATTGAGAAGCCAACAATCTTTAATCAGGCACTTTTAAGGGGGTTAACAAGTAAAAAAAAAAAATCCCAAATTAGTTTGTTTTGTTTTTTTAATTTTAAATGAAGCGTTTTAAACAACGTCTTCAATAAACATTATTGCGAATAATTTCAAAAGGACAGAGACTTTTCGTGGGGTTTCATTGTCGGCAAACATGAAAATAAATCTTGCCTACATAACTAATACCAATACGAAGAAGTAGCCAAGTATTAAAGAATAAGTATGTATGTCTAAAACAACGAGCTCCTTCCATCTCTAGTCTTCATCACAAATCATTTTTGAAGGCGAGAAAAAAATTGGGTGTTAAATATGTGTTTCTACCTTTTAGTCGCCATATTTTCTAGAAAGAAAATGCTCTTTCCCTACTCGATCATGCAATAATGAGGTTCTAAGGTTGGCGACAAATTGTGAGAGAATCTTTAAAGATTGGCATCGTTCGTTTAAACCATACCCTTCCTTGAGAGAACACGATACAAAAAAGGCACGATAGATTTATTATTTTTTTTTTTTTTAAAAAAGGGCTTTAGAACAAATTCTCATCTTCTTTACAATAACAAACTTAATTTAAATCCTGAAAGCTACAGTAATTTTTTTCCAATGAATCTAATTTTGACCATTCCATCATCTGCAGTTGTCAGTAAAAATGAAAAATAGGGACGCAGACAGGATTCTGTCGCAATTCTGCCAACTGTATGCCTTCAGTTTCAAGAATTTGCTCTAAAAGTTCTTTGAGGAGAGAAAGAACTGATCATGAAAGAAGAGCCTACATCATCAAGGACCTTTGATGCTTCACTATTGATGTAGCAACTACCATACAGCTCTCGTAGCTCTGATGAAGACTTCAAAGTCTAGTCAAAACCTTGACAAAAGTTGAAACTGATTTTTTAAACAAATGTGTCTAATTCCACATTGGCTTTTGTTTATAAACGACTCTTTATAGCAAATTTTGTTTTATTCTGGGCATTTTTACATAACACCATTAAGTAATTAAATATTAAAATCGTTTACCTGTTTAAAATATATTAAATATAAATCTATATATTTCTAAAGTTAGGAGCAATAAAAGTCTTAACACTCTTATAATTATATGGGATGAAGAGAGTTAGCTGGTGATAAAACTTATCTATGGCCACCTAAAAAGTTATGGTTGTCTTCCTACAATAGCTAGTTATTAAATGATGAAGAAGGCTAAGAGCATGCCGAAACGCCGAAGCATAGATTTTTCTGAAAAATTTGACGTTTTCTCTTAGCCGAATCCCAACCATTTCTTTTCTTCATATAATTCTGTGTTGTTTAGCTCTACAGAAGTAGTAGTATAATATTATTTACCACACAAGTTCTTTAATTTTCTTGATTCCTTTTTTGCCAACAATAAAATCTTATTGTCTGCCCTGAAATAGAATCGGCATTAATATTTTCTAGAATAATGATAAATTATTATTTCATTTTGTTTCTTTAAAAAAAAAACGTAATAATTATTGTAATTGATTTTATAGATAATTAAAATGTAAATTATCAGAATTGTTTACTCAGTAATATGAATTTTGGGAGAGAAAAAGCGTTTCACAAAATCCGGATGTTGGGAAATCGAAGTCGAAGTTCTAAAAATGCTTCGGGATAGCAAAGGCGGATGTTTACTCTACGGAATGCTGATTCATAAATATGATTGGAAAATTACGCAATCGAAATTCAATGTTTTAATTATAATTTACACGAGTGATTTATGGGTAATAAAATGCTAGGAGGGGAGTTTCAGACGCGGGATTCGCCCTTGAAATCGGACATGGAATTTTTCATAGATGATGCTGCTCTTCAGTTTAATCTGAAACTGTGAGAGAACTAAATGCGAACAAGAGAAACAGGGCGAATCGTCATGCTACCTACATCCTTCTGAGTCAGAAAATAAAATAAAAAAAGTAGAATTTTCAGATTCTCCACGGTTCGAGTGTTAAATCATTCTTTATTACACAAAACAATGAATGCGTTCTGTGTCTTTATTTTCAGCGGGGTTCCTCCCTCCCCCATAGGGAGGAACCCCGCTTATAAGGTTGATACAATGAAACAATCCGGAAGTGCCGACAAGAAAATTTCGCGTTTCAGAAGCCCTAGTTTTATATATGATACCGTTCATATATTTAAATTCTAGCCAGGGCACCTGCTCTTAGTATTATTTGACAATAATACTGTCTATATAATAATGAATAATAGTGATGATATGCCACATTTCACAAGCTTAAGTATTTATTGATGTAAGTTGTCTGCAAATTAAAATACTGTGTCAATAAGAGGACACCATGAAAAATTAAAATTAAGAAAATGACTAAATCAAGCAATAGAAAAAATTATAAATTAAAACTAGCATAGATTACCACTCATTATTCGCAATATTCAAAAAGTTGGATATTAATTTTCGCACGGTTTCATTTTCAAAAGATCCCAGGTTCAGTTCATCAAGAACGGTCATGAGTTGTCTTTCGAAAGAAATCACCTTTAAACATAACACGTATGGTGTTAAAACATTTAAAACACCATATTTTTTTTTATTTATTGTAAAAGTTGTCTAGCTAAAGACTGAGCTTACTTTACTGTTTACTGAAATGTTTTAGTTTTGCATTAAATCAGAACATTGAGCCATAAGGAAAACAAGACACAAGATATGGCCTGCAACCACGGCATGGAAGAACCTTATAATATCTTCATAAATACTGTCTTTATGTTTAATGGTTTCGATTTGGGCAAACAAATAGTGTTTAATATAAGGTTATCAATCATTGCCGGCAATTTCAATTATTTTTTAGAGATTGGTTAGCATTCCGTAGTCTTGCTGGAAAAAAATTCATACTCTTATAAGATGGATATGCGTAATTGTTCTTTTCTTTGACAGTCTGTAAAAATATGTCTTACAGTTAAGATTTGGTTACATTGTCTACATATTGGTGCGTCTTGTTTAGTCATTAGGTGTCCGTGAGTAAGTAGAGAATGTCCAATGCGGAGTCGAGTTAGAACTACCTCTTCTCTCCGGTTTCCTCTTCTGCTGGATTGCCAATCTTCAACTGTTTGTTTAATCTGTCGCAGCTTATTGTCGTTAGTGTTGTACCAAGCTGTCTGCCACTGAATTAGAATTTGATTGGTATAATACCTTTTTAGATCGTCGTAAGTTGGTTCACGTGTTTCCTCTGGAGTTTGGTTACCAATTTAGTATGTATGTCAACGCCTGTGCTGTGTGTAATGGCTACGTGCACTGGTAATAATTTCATTTAAACATTTTAGTTCCTAAAGGGTGTATTGTATAAATAACAATAACGAATTTATAAACATATTTTTATGTTAGTGAATTATTTCATATAAAGAAAATTTAGTTCCAGCTATAAAATAGAGAATAGATCGGAGTGAAGCATTCCAATCTGAAGTTTTTGAAGTTAGCCCCTAAGATCCTTATACTGCTTTCTATGCTTCCCTTACCCTCCGGAAAGTCTTTAGGCATTCCTTACATCGATGAACTTAGGAAAACTCACTTTCTGAATTCCCAGCCCCCTACACTCCCTTCTCATCCTTATACCATTCATCCCTGAGTCTCCAACCATCACATAACTGACAACTATCGGAGTCGCAGGAATAGGAAAGGAGTAGAAGTCAAAAAGCATTTAATGTATTTGTCCATGTATAAATAAGATCAACATTCTCCAAGAGAAAACGTTTTTTATATATAAATAATACATAAAGATTAAAAATAGATACGCAGTCAGGATTCGGTCATAATTCTGCCAACGTTTTGCCTTCAGTTTCAAGAATATGCCCCAAAAATGCCTATGAGGAGAGAATGATCTGACCCTGATAGAAGAGCCTACATCATCAAGGACCTTTGATGCTTTACCATTGATGTACCATAGCAACTGATGAAGGCCTGAAACTCTCACCAAACCCTTGGTAAAAATGGACACACATTTTTTAAACAAATGTGGCTAGATCCACCTTGGTTTTTGTTAATAAACGACGCTCCATATCAACATTTTTTATATTTCTACGTCATTAAAATTAGATTAAAAAGTACAATTACTCCATTCAGAAATTTAATATTAAAAACATTTACCCGTTTTAATATTTATTAAACAGAAGTCTTTATATTTCCTAAACTTAGAAGTAAAAAAAACTCTTAACACTCAATATATAATTTTATGAGATATAGATAGTTAGCCATTGAGGTGAAAAATCTTATCCATGACCATCTAAAAGTACGATTTGTAAATTAACAGATCTTTCAATCAAATATTAATCTTTTTTTTTTTTGTTAATAAATTTAAAAATTGTATAATTCAAATATTTTTTATCCTTTCGTTTGATTCTTGTAGAAGATTCGCCTTTCTATGGTTGGGCTGGAAATTAGTCGTATAATAGTCTTAGTGCCTCTGAAGGCAAAATATTGGGCTGTTGGAAAAATAATACAGGTTTTGAAGATTCATTTTGTTTAGCCAAGTCCTTATGTAAACGATGATAATCTAATGTTTACTAAATTGATCATACACAATAATTATTAATGTTGTTTTCCCTCATCAAAGATGAGTTTAGTTTCTGTTTCATTGTCTATGATTGATGACATCTGAAATTTTCGAAGACAAGGAAGGTCATGGCATGCCTTCTATTATTGATCACGACCAACTGAGTGCTTTGGTATTGCGAGAGAATTGGGTGTTGATCACTCTACAGTTGTTCGCCATCTAGAACGCATTGGTCATTTAAAAACCTACATTATATTTGCCACAACAAAATATATCATCTAATATTTGCAAAACGGACTCTTTGTGACGCAGTCATAATTAAATGGTTTCTGCTGCTTTTGTGCTGAGCAGAAAATTGTCATTCGTTCCTCTTTCCTTAGACGAACAACATGATATTTCGATATTTTAAGTAATTCGCTAATTTATTTGCATCAAAAAAGTTGTATTTATGGTTAACAGGTTGATATGGATTCTGATCGGACAATAACTAATTCCAAATAACACCGATTGAAGATATAAGGGCTCTAGAAGTCAAGGGGTCTATGTGACATTTAAAAAAAAAAAAAAAAAAAAAAAAAAAAAAAAAGAGCTAGATACAGGAATAGATCGTGAACACCGCAATCTTTTGGGTGATAAAGAGATCCAAGTGGTTTTCTTGACAGTTGCTGCCACCTGTCAGTTGTCATTTTTGTAATATTAAGTCCATGTGCTAATTCTTTTGCATATTAATCATAAACCTTGATGTACCTATTATGTATCATCAATAATAAACTGTCAACGACCCGAGGATTCATCTACTATGATCGGAACTGTAAAAATCTAGTTTTTTCTATTACCACATATGTTTAACTTTGAATCCATTTTCCTCAAAACATCGAATTTTTGGTCTCGGGTCCTCATATATTTGCTGAATTATTATTCCAGAGTAGCAACACTATAATTAACAAGTAAACTATGAAAATTTGTGTGTTAATTTTGGATTTTACTTATTTATTAAATACGTATAAACAAGAAAAAATTAATTCTTAATCCATTCAAAAATAGATCCTCAGGTGGTTTTGGGTGACACGTATAAATCTAAAACTAAATAGTATTCAATGCATATTTTTGATTTACATTAAGAATTATAGCCAGCCAAAATTAAAATACAAAAGAATTAAATAAATAATACACATAATAAAGCCTTTTAATAAATTTATCGTGCCTGATTAGAATAGGTTGTCCAACTGCATGCGAGCTGATTATGTAATCTATAGTCTTGCGATTTTTTCTTTGTTTCTAGTATTTTGCAAAATGTTTCTAAATTGGATTGAAGAGACTTTTTCGCCGTGCCTGTTCCGTAAACACAAAATATTATAACAGATTTTTAACTACTATGTTTAGAAAATAGGGGTTACTTTCACTCATAAGGGTCAATAAATGCAAATTACGGTAAATGTGAAGACGAGGGTTCTAGACACCGATTATTTTGAAATTTTGCACTATATCGTATTTTGATGCACTAAACACGAATCCGTTAAAAAAAAAACAAAAAAACTCACTCTCAACTAGAAAAGAAGTTCTGAAGTACTAACGTTCACTGTTATTGAGGTTAAAGTTGGCGTAAGCAGCTTATTTGTAAACTCGCGCATGCGCAGACATGTAACATTGGGAAACAAAGAACTCTCATTTGAAATGTTTATAAACCATTATAACCTCCACAATATCGGAATTCTATCCATAACAGCGAGTTGGATTGACTAGAGTTTTGATATCTTCTTGAGCGAGCTTAATAACTTCTTTCCTAGTTGAGAGCGAGGTTTTTTTCGGTAAAAATGCAGTTTCAGGCCCTCCAAACCGATTTCTTTCAAATTTTGTACAATAACGTATTTTGATGCACTAAACATGAATACGATAAAAAAAAACCTTCGCATTTAACTAGGAAAGAAGTTATTAAGCACTAAAATTCACTGTTATGAGAGCTATTAATTTTAGCGAGTTGGATTGACTGGGGTTTTGTTATCTTCTTGAGCGAGCGTAGCGAGCGGAAACGCATAGCACGTATGCCCTTACGCGACAGGTGACGACGGGTGAGGATGCCCTTAAAATTAACAATATTTTTGAATAAATGGTTTCTGAACATTTCAAATGAGAGTTCTCTGTTTCCCAATGTCACATATCTGCACATGCGCGTGTTTACAAATACGCTGATGACGCCTAGTTATATATCCTTCCTAACTTTAGTGCTTAATATTATATTCTATTAATTTTAGCGAGTTGGATTAAGTGTGGTTTTGTTATCTTCTTGAGCGAGCGTAGCGAGCGGAAACGCATAGCATGTATGCCTTAAAGTCGCAATTTATGCCTTAAAGTCGTCACAAATTTAGTTGTTTACATTAGCTCTCATAACCTGCATAACAGTGAACTTAAGTGCTTAATAACTTCTTTCCTAGTTAAATGCGAAGTTTTTTTTTATCGTATTCGTGTTTAGTGCATCAAAATACGTTATTGTACAAAATTTGAAAGAAATCGGTTTGGAGGGCGTGAAACTGCATTTTTACCCTTTTTTAACGGATTCGTGTTTAGTGCATCAAAATACTTTATAGTGCAAAATTTGAAAGTAATCGGTGGCTAGAACCCTCGACTACATATTTACCCAATATACTTACTCATTGCGCTGATAAGATCCGGACTTATGTCATATCCATTAATTTTGTCCAGAACATAATCATAAAATCGGTTTATTCTTTTACTTTCCATCCGATAGAACTCAGCATAGTACTTTCTACGGAAATCGTGTGGAGTTGAAAACATATATTCCATTGGTTGCATCATTTTAGAAATTATAAATTTTTTTGGGAATCTTAGGACGAGAAAATTTATAAAATCATTCAAATAATCTAGAAAAACATCATAGCTATCGTAAATTTCAAAATAAATTTAGATTTAATCATATGTTCTTTGCACGTGACTAACCTATGGTTCTGGGAGGATCAGGGCCGTCCAGGGTAGTAAAAAAAAAAAGGCATCAGGAAAAGGTCGTAAAATATAGATAAATTACCTCAAATATCTGTGTTATGTGTAAGTAGAGGTTATAATTTAAATAAATAAGGAATATTGGTTCGATTCCTAACACACAAGAATGTTTCCGACGTCATTGTATTGCAAGAAACAATTTATTTTATAGCACGGTCCGAGACTCCTTGGAGGCAGAAGAACTAGATTATTAGAAAAAGCTATGTTGAGTAAATGCAATGAATTCTGCCTGAAAAAAATATCAAAGAAATTCGAGTATGAGAGATTATATAGTCCAAGGTTCCTATGCTTCAGAGCAAGATGGATGGTTAGAAATCCAAGACTGACAAACGACTTTCTACAATAAGCCGAAGAGGACTCCAACTATTTCTCACTGCGCAATCATCTGTAATAGATTGTAAGTCAATTCTCAACTATATATATATATTAAAGATAGGACTCATTAATGATACAACGAGATCATCTGAGCTGCAACTCACAAACAATAGGAGGTTCATCGCTAGGTAGATAAGATTAGATTAGACTCACGTTTCGGTGGTGCCCTCCGCATCACGGGACGAGGTGCACCTCAGCCTATTGCCATATTGTGCGAGCCGTAATGAGGTCAACGTTACGTTAAACACTTGATGAAATTCAGGAATCGTCGTTGACCTTCTGATTTCGTCTTTATTGTCACTTGCGAGGTTAATTTCTGCAATTTATCTGCCCTTTCGTTTCCCAGTATACATCAAAGTCCCGGTACCCAGTTAATTACAACGTTATTATCCTGTGCCAACTCGTTTAGATTCGGCAGTTCATCTGGCATTTTACTTGAATTGGTTTCAGGTCGTTCTAGTGCCTTACTGGCTGTTTGACTCCTCCGGCGAACCCAAAAACAGACCCTTTTGTCTGGCGTTACCGAAAAAACAGACCGACATGTCAGGTAGGGCCATAGGTCTTATAGCGGTTCATCCTCGATTGTTGATCAGGGACCTGTAATCTAATCTCCAATGCAATGTAACACTAGAGAAACTCAGACAATTCCTATAATCCGGCATTATTGCTTCCCTTTAGCCGGAGAAGATGGGTATTTTGTCCCAGGGGTTTATTTAGAATTTTCCAGAATTAAACTAGAATTGGAGCCTTTTGTAATCTCCCCTCGGTGGCTCCCTTTTTAATCCTCCGTTCTAACATTAAAGCGGCACTCCTAAATACCTTTTTATATTTAACATACTTTCCTCTGCTCTTTACTGCGAGATTCCTCTAGCAGAGGTAATTCTCAGATATTCTTGGTCAGAGGCGGTTCTCTTTCAAAGTCTAAATAATCTCAGAATTTTTTTTTTCTCTTTTAGCACTCTACCTTGATATGAAATTTATTGAAAAGATTTTCGCTAGGCCGAAGGTAAGGAGTTTTAAAAGGAAAAAAAAGGCATAAAGAAGGACCAAACATTTCAGAAGGCTTATAAATACTTACTAAATATCAATCCTAAACGGTGAGCTTTTTCTCTATATAACTTAAATTGATGTTGATTTTTAGTGACAGGATTTTATAAGGCAGTTTGCATATGACTCTGATCATGTAGGCTTTTTGTGAGGTGTCGTATTATTTTCTCCAAAATTTGCTGCAACATTTTTTATAAACGCCGGGTAGATTTCCCTTAATGAATATTTTTTTAACATGCATTTATTTAAAATAACAAAAAAATATAATAACATTTGACTAAAAATGGGGTTAATAAATAATAATAATAATTATAATAACATAAGAATAAACATGCAACTACGTCTATGGACAAAATTAATCTGAATAGAGAAAGAAATATATCAAAAAGAAAATTTGTATATTTTGGAAAATTCTGAAACAATATAAAAAGGAAAAAATATATATAAAATATGTTGTTGGGGTATTTCACAGCCTGATAAAAATAAAGATTGATCCACAATCTTGTATAAGTGAAATAAATAGATAAAAATAGGTGAAGAGAAAAAGCAATAAGACTTGCTTGTCAGGTGCTGGTGAATGTTGTTTAAGAACATGTGGATTTTTTTATAGTTTATGGATTTTATATAAGAAATAAATTACTTGATATTTCAAAATAAGGTAAACTAAATTAAATATTAGTAGTAAATAAAACCTCGATTGGGTATAAACATCGACATCCAAGCGAGTAATTTTCTCAACGAGCCTTGAGATGAAAAAATTCTTGCCGACTGTGAGAATCCAACCCACCATCTCCCGCATGGGAATCTAAGTCCTTAAGGCGTTAGCCACTAAACCACGGGGAGTCCCTATTAAAAACAAAACAAAAAAAAAATTAATGTTTTCTCAAATTAATTTTAGAGATAATTCCTTTAAAAGAGGCTATAGTTGCCAATAAAGTGTTAAGGAAATGATAAAGGCCATAAAAATTTTTTTAACATATTTTGACCTATAAGGCCTTCACAATTTCACAATGACAAAATAGTCATAGAGGTGGATTTAGGATATTATATACATGTTTGTGTGTGTGTGTGTGTATAAATATATATATATATATATATATATATATATATATATATATATATCATACCCCCTCCTGTCCGTGCCCCCACTTTCTCTGAAGGTATGTCAATCCCTCAATATTTTATACTCATAAATCAGCCGAACCGTTTGAACTTATTGATACGGTTCTGTAAAGCAGTGAGTAGTAAAAATCCCCTGCCAATAAACAAAAGCTGGTCCGAAATGAGTGCGACGTGCCTCAAAGGGGGAAGCGGGATACGTGATCCCGTCACCCTCGAAGGAAAACACGTTTCCCACGTAGAATCCTCGAACGAGGACTGAGGCCCTGGGCTCATGACTGCGTGAAAAACTCAGAATTTTCTTTCTCAAAAATATACTTCTTTTTTCAACGAAAATGTCTGAAAAGTCTAAAATCATGAGACAAAAAAACTATGGAGAGATTCTTGAGCAATGTGCCCAACTTCTGTGCAGGACTTTTCTTTTCGTTTACAACACATATGAAAAGCAGTCATTGGTTGGCCATCATGTCATCCGAGTTCCTTAGGAAGGAAATAAAAATAAAGATCGGTATGGGCCAATTAATAATTTGGTGCTATAAGAACCCCCCCCCCCCTCACTAAACACCCGATGTAGTTCATTATAACAACATACCTTCTTCTTTACACACCAATGAAGTATACTGATTTTCGTGTCAATATAACAAAAATTACGGCCGATACGTCAAAATTTGACGTTTGGCCCCTGACGAGGATTGTTTTCGAAGGAATTAATTTTCTGTATCTAGTAGGTAGTATTTTAATTGATATAATTTAACGTTAATTAGTTGTAATGTAAATTTAATAATGATACATAAAAGAAAAGAAAAATAACGAGGAAAAAGACACATGATATATTTTGCTTTGTATAATACATGTATCTACACAATAAACGGCCTCGAACATATAAATATTAACATGTTTAAATCACAATTAAAATTTCCAGCCAAAATCAAGAATTTAAAATAACTAAGATATTAACAATGTAGGCCGGGATCCTGTTCACGGCCTTGAACTCTTCTCTAACTCTTTCACTACGGGAGCGGTAAACCCCAAACCATCCAAAAAATGGTAATTTCATTTTTTAAATTTTATGATTTAATTGGCTTTGTTAATGTGAAAAATTAACTTGCTCATTGGAAATTCCAGACAACTTCCTTCAGAAACATGTTTTTTTACCATGGCGTACAGGTGGTGAGGAGACTCCTGCAAATTCACTGAAAGGTCTGAGCCCGGAACGATTCCATATTAAGGCACTCGAAACACTCCCTGAGACGACGGGGGAACGAATAAAGCAGCCTGGGGCTTTGTAGCCGAACTCCAAAAACGTTTAAACTTTTTCTCCCAGCTTGACAGCTAGCTCCCATGATGCACATGCAGCGTCATGCCGCCACAGCAAGGCGCTAAGGGTCTTGTACTGTTCAGGAATCAGAGGCGGTATTGCTGCTTCGTAGGATAGACTCTGGCTCTGAGCAGAATGTGGGTGCAGACTTTGAGATCCGTACTCTCCCTCCCTACAAGATAGAGCGATCAAATATCCTAGGTGGGCCTTTTACAGACGGAAATCAGGCTCTATAGCTGCTTTATAAGGTAGTCCGCGGCTCTGGCTTAGCAGCCTACGCCCAAGTTTGTACACACACTTTAGGATCTGTGCCCTCCCTTCCAACAAGACAGGGCCACCAAACCCTTTCTGAGAGTCTTGTACAGTTCAGGAATCAGCGGCGGTATTGCTGCTTCGTAGGATAGACTCTGGCTCTAGAGTAGCTACGTAGGGGCGAATATGGGTGCAGACTTCGAGATCCGTGCTCTTCCTCCCTGCAAGATAGAGCGATCAAATATCTTCTGAGGGTCATATACGGATAGAAATCAGCATCGATATAACTGCTTCTTAATAGCCCGCGGCTCTGGCCTAGCGGCCTACGGCCGAGTTTGTACACAGACTATAGGATCTGTGCCCGCCCTTCCAACAAGACAGGGCCACCAAACCCTTTTTGACGGTCTTGTGCAATTAAGAATCAGCAGCAGTATTGCTACTTTATAGCATAGACTGCGACTGTGCGGGATCTGCCTAAGGCCACGTTTGGACGTAGACTTTGCGGGGTGTGCAAGACAGGGCGATCAAACCTTTTCTGGGGGTCTAGTAAAGGCAAAAATCACCAGCGCTATTGCTTCCTTAGAAGATAGAAGGCTTTGGGGTAACGCCTCGGTGGCTCGACTCAGTACCCTTCCCCAGAGTATTTCTGGTTACTTTCTCGTATAACCCAACAAAATAATAATAAATAAACTTCCTTCACAAAGGACTACATTTGGAACTTTACTAGATTTTAATAGACATAAAAAGTTTAAAAAAAAAAAAAACAAGACCTTTGAAATTCGCTGAAAGGTATCAAAGAACGGGGACCAATCTATATAAAAACCGTCCGATAATAGCAAAGTTCATTAATTTACAACACACGTATAAGTTCCGCATCTGACAATTTATCTATGAATAGAATTTATCCCCTTCCGAGAGGGGTTAAAAATTGAATAAATTAACCCCTTAGGAGTGAAACAACAAACTTAGTTTCGACATGGATTTAATGAGCCCTGAACGGCTTCTCCATTCTCAGTAACAAAATATATTTAACTTGTTGAGAGTTTGCCAACCCCCTTCTATCCCTCCTCAAGCCTCTAAGTTAAAGTGGCTCCAGGACAAGGGCCTGCGTAATTTCTGCCCTGGAAACCCGCGACTTGACAAGTACAAGGAGAATTGACGCCTCCAATATCGGCACAAACCGGAGGCGTCGTAAAATTAATCAGCCCTCCCCGAGGCCCTACTCCTTCATTACGTGTTCATAATTAGTTTCTTGAGTGGCCTCCAGCCCTTTTTATGTTTCACGACTCTTGCTTTGGGCAGGGGTAGGAAGGCGGAGAATTAATTTTCAGAAGCATTATAAAATTTAATTACCTCCACGGTTTGGGGGGGCTTGGGTACTCGTCAGGGGTTGTTTTCTCAGAGATCGGTCATACTAGAAGTTGAGGAGTTTCCTTCAAATATCAAATAATATTTTATTATATATATATATATATATATATATATATATATATGTATGCACACACATATGTTCTGCTTTAGATCGCTTTAATGGGAATTCATGTGTTAGTAATACGGACTCTTTCTCCAGCGATCTTGCTCCTTCTTTCTGTGTAATATTTTGCCGGATTCCTCTCGGGCTTCTTCTGACTGTCATTCATTCTTGCTGGATGAATGGACCATTCCCTTACCAACCATCAAGGATGAATGACAGCCACAAAAAGCTGGAGAAGAATCTAACGAAATACGAGAGAGAGAGAGAGAGAGAGAGAGAGAGAGAGAGAGAGAGAGAGAGAGAGAGAGGCGCTCGAGAAAGATGCCGTATTACTAGCACATGCAATTCCTAGCAAAGAATGTTACATTATTTAAAAAAATGTTTCTGAATAAAAAACTGCTGGTAAATTTAAATAATTTATGGTAAATTCCAATTAGACTTCTTTATTACGGACTTTTGTATACCCGCGCATGCGCATGTTTACAAATGCGTTGTTTACGCCAGCTTTTATAACCTCCATAACAGTGAGCTTTAGTGCTTAATAACTTCTTACCTAGTTGAGAGCGATATTTTTTTTTAACGGATTCGTGTTTAGTACATCAAATTACGTTATAGTGCAAAATTTGAAAATAATCGGTTCGGAGGAGGCTAAACTTCAGTATTACTAAAAAAAAGTTTTTTTTTATTGGCAGAAAAATGTTTCTCAAATAATCGTTGAGCCTTCTCAAAGATGGCTTTGTTCTATAAAAGAGATCTCTTAGACTATCTGGTAAATAGTGCTGCCGGCATACATCATTCAGTTCTGGGTCCCCAAGAGGATGTGCGTCGACCAAAGAGATGGTACCCAAAAATAAAAACGTAATAAACAAGTATAAACGTCAAATCTATTTCTAAGCATGAGACGGTCCAATTTTCGATCGACAGCGCCATTGAATTTAATTAACGTCTTTTGAAATAAAAACCTCAAAGGTCCTTTTTAATTCGAGAGCATTGAGAAGATGATGATGAGAATTGCAGGAGATGAAGAGGGATGAATAGTGTATTTTAATCATTCCTCTTCCTGATGAAACGTGTCTTTGTAATTAGGTTCTCCTTGGAAGGGGCAGTCTGCGGGGGGAGGGGGGTTGTTAAAAGGAGTCAGATAACCCCGAGGGGTTTGGATTGTTAAACCGTAGGCAATAAAATTTTATGGTCGTTTCCTCTTTCTCGCTTCCAACCCTCATCCTTGCCTTCCATTCGCCTCCCCTATCCTCCTCCTTTCTCGTGGTCTTTTCGCATTTTGCCTCCCTCAATGGTCGTACTTTTGCCACAAGATGTCTCACTCTATCACCCTCTCTCTCCTCCTCTCTCTCTCCCTCTATCACTACCCTACCATCACCGACGAGCTCGAATTGCCGTGAAACCTCAGCGAATGCTCCTACGGAAATGGCTTCCCTCCGTTTTTAGAGAGAACAGCCTCCACTTCCTCAAATGATCACGACTCTCTTCCGTTACTCGGATACTCTCGGGATCGTCAAGTTCAAGTATTATCGTCTTCGTGGCGTATCATTATACTTTTACGAAAAACCGTTTGTACATTAAATCATTCCGACGAATTAAACAAACGCTGTTAGAATCTCTACTGACCTTGTACATTTAATTCCCGAGAACATGAAGACTATAAACATAAAGTCTTTATGTACTCCATTACATGACACATACTACTTACTATCATTACGTCCATGGACTTTTACAAGATATATAAACACTTACATAACAACTTTATAACACAAAATATACTCAAAAAAGTTTTCCCTATTTAATTACTGTTTCATAGATTGCCTTTTTTTTCTCAGTCGTCTAATTAAATTGATTTAAAAAAAATAAAAAATAATTTTTTCCTTCTAATCCAACGTATATTGCTAATTTATTGTTGATTACTATGTTGTCTGAAAATTATAAATGTTTAAAGGCTGACAACAAAAAAAGGAACAAAAGAACAATTAGTGACATTAAAATGATACTTGTCAACATAAATAGTGAAATAATAGATATACATTTTATTAAAAACCATATACCGTAAAATGTAAAACGTGTTAAAAGGGAATTAAATATTTATACGAAAACTCATGGCAATTCCTACTATCAACTCTGCTCGAAAAAGCAACTAATCTCCATAGATTACGATAAATGACACACACACACAGATATATGGAACATGCGTGTTCAAACGATACAGCACTCGATTTAATTTTAAAAATCGTGTGAACAAGGTTTCTAATCCAATCGTCTAGCTTAAGGGTCAGCATTGTTGTCTCAGACCGTCCGGGAAGATAAAAAAAAAATAAATAAATAAATAAAAATCAGTCCTGTAACAGGCCACGAGAGCCCTGACGGGCAGATACTATAGAGGTATCTGATTCATGGCCATACAGCACACTAGGGAGATAGTGTGGTCAGTACTATGCTCCGGCCGCCTGATTTTCCCCTTGGCCGCTTCGACTGCTAGAGTCATTAGCACCCAAGGTACCCATTATTAAATTAATTAAAGACTGGGTTGGCCTAGGGACGGTCAGGGAGGCCGAATTCAACCCATAAACGAAGACACTAGAAGAAAAAATCTTTAGTGCTTGCTCGGGATTTGAACTCAGGCCTCCAGCTTGCTAGTCCAGTGCTCTACCACTAAGCTAACCTCGCCCCCCCCCGGGAAGATAAAAATATATATATATATATATATATATATATATATATATATATATATAAAAATATTTCCAATAAAATTTAGAAACCCGAGTATTGAAGAATTTTTACACACTTATCGAGAAGTGAATTAATTTATAAAACCATTATTACCTATTTAACTATTCGTCAAAACGTTCATATATATATATATATATATATATATATATAGTATGTATAAGGCTTTTTCTAGCAGTTGGTTTGTTAATGTTATATTTTCCAGGAATCACGTCCAGGATGTTATGACGTAACAAATAATAGACAGTTATAGATATAAATCAAATACCGCAAACTTGGCCGTTTCGGCCTGTTATGGGGCTGATTTATATTGGGGGAGCCGTTACTGAGATTTTGGCCTTGGAAAACGCCAAACTGCGAAAAAAATGAACATTTTGAAAACCCTAGGCGTTTTGCGGCACGTGTTAAAGACCTCCAATCGGGCTCAAACTTTGGCTATCTAAATATCTTGTGATCACATGGATTTTTAGCGACCACCCTAATGTATATACTTAAGTATGTAAATATGGAGGGTTCAGAGCACAACTAGACCAAGTCCATTTTTGACATTTTATGTTGTAATTGCATCGAAGATTATTATCAGAATGGCTCTTTTCAGTACTACAGGAGACCAATTCCTAACTTCATTATTTTGCCACTTGTAGTAGTTCTTGCAAAACATCCGGAAGTCATGCTTATTTGTTTTCAGAGCACAAGTAAGCCAAGTCGTAGTTGTAACTACTTTATCAACAAAACATTACATAAATAATGTCAGTGCATTAGTCCAAATCTTTTTAAGACTTATACTGGTCAATGGGGTTTATACGTTTCTTCAATTAATACGCATAGTACTCATTTTCTGAAAACTTTATAACATGTACTTGGTCTAGTTGTGCTCTGAACCCTCCATATATATATATATATATATATATATATATATATATATACTAGCTGACTACCCGTGCTTCACCACGGCCGATAAGTAGTTTTGTTATTGCGTTAAATAAGGTATGATCAAAATTAACGCTACTACATAATTTTGCACAGCTTATTATTATTTAAGAATTTAGTAACCTTTCGAATAGCCGCCTTCCACTTACTACGATTTCCCAACCGTTTTCGAGATATTTTAGAAAATATACTGAGATCCAAAAAGTTTGTATCACTTCAAATACGATTTTTTCCCATATACTTCTTACCTCCAAACGATACCAAAGTTTAAATATCTTAGGTTAGATAAATGTCAAATACAAGTTTCAAGTGAACCAATCATCGTTTCTGAATACCAAAACAGAAAATTAGTGTTGACAAGTATTTCTATCAATTTTTCTCGAAAACGGTTACAGAAATCGCTTTAAAAATGGTTTCATTCGTTTTCGTACGTTAAGGAACCTATATAACGAGTACCTGTTAAAGCATATGGGCTAGAAAATGTAAGCGTTGCGAATTTTTCGCTCCAAAAACTATGTTCCAGAAAACGGATTAAGCTGGTTAATGAACTTTACCTTTCAAATGAGAAGAAAGATTTTTGTATCAAATGTCATCAAAATCGGACCATTTTTGAGCCGATGAGGAACTTCTTAATAATTCAAACCCCTCTAAAAGTTCTCAAACATTTGAATACCAAAAAAATCTTTCGGATTGAATACCAAAATTCTAAACGGATTGTCCGTGCAAAATTTCAAATTTTTGTGTCAAGTGGTTCGGGATATTATTACCTCGGATGGACCATCGCCAGGGTGTAAACTCTATGAGGGACAAATTTACAGTTTATTTCTATTCAAGGTCTGCCATCATAGTTGAAATTAACCTCAATTAAAAATAATACTATGAAATAGATACAGTATGGTAACAGCTGTTCTGTTATCGTCCTAGCAACGCATGCTGCCTAGGCTTGCCTGCTCTAACCAACTAAAACTTTAATCCCCTCTAAAAATACTTAAAAATTTGAATATCAAAAAATCCTTTCTTAGCGAGTGACTACGTTCTAAAGGGAGTGTCCATGCAAAATTTCAAATTTTTCTGTCGAGTGGTTTGGGCTGGGCGATGATAGGTCAGTCAGTCAATCAGTCAGTTGTATTTGACAAATATATATATATATATATATATATATATATATATATATATATATATATATATATATATATATTAATAACATTTATTGTTAAATTGATGTATAAATATGTCTATGGTTCTATTTTAGGTCGATAAATTTCTTATAACTGTGTATACTAGCTCCAGCGCGAGTAAAGTTCCCAATTAATCCAAAGTAATGAAGCGTGTTGAGTTTGAGAAGAGTTGATGATAGGAATTGACAAGGGAAGAGGCAATTCGCAGAAAGGATGGAAGATATATACTATTGGGGCTGTGGTCTGGGGACGGTAGGGGGTGGTTATGGGGAGGTTATGGGGGAGGGGTTTTGGAGGGAGAGGAGGTTTTGGGGATGTCGGCCCGTAGATCACGACCCAATGGCCACTGGACATATCCCAAAGCGGTAGGACCAATTCCCAAACTCATGTCGTATCTCACACATCTTCTACATCGACGGCCGCTTTTCAACGAAATATAGCTAGTCCTTTCGACGGGCCTGTTTCTATCTCGCTGAGGGGGTTCGTTTAATCATCCCAAGGCTGTCGAGATTTCGAGTGTACATTCGCAACTTCTAGAACAGCGGGAGGCGCTGTGACAAATGTATAATACACATAGTTAGCCATTGAGGTGATAAGACGTCAGAAAATCGTTGGTACATCACTAAGAGAAAATGTCAAATTTTTATTAAAAACTTTTCTAGGCGCACGGTAGTGCGCCGAGCCAAGTTCCGGCCTACGCACACTGTGTGTATATTACACGCCGTATTAGAGCCGATGTTTACCCTCTCATAACTTATGAGATTTTACACAGATATTATTCTAATATACGTACGTAAAATTGGAAAGTTTGATAATTCTACATTGAATAGTTTCTGAGATATAAACGATGAAAAATCGGAATTTATAGGACTCATCAAAATTATTTGACACTTCCCCAGAAGCTAGAGACTTGAAATTTTTCAGTATGATAGACAGTAAGGTGTTATTAGAGGGAAAAAATAGAAAAATCCTGAAAAGTTGTGTTTTACTATTGGAAACCGTCATGTG
The DNA here is from genome assembly GCA_946811695.1 of Gonocerus acuteangulatus. NCBI lineage: Eukaryota > Metazoa > Arthropoda > Insecta > Hemiptera > Coreidae > Gonocerus > Gonocerus acuteangulatus. The sequence goes on along the minus strand of OX328129.1, from coordinate 28,309,662 downwards.
GTGTATCAAATGAATCGTCTCGGTATGGATAACTTATATTTGATGTTTTAAGAAACATTAAGACGAATACAGGCAACGTCAAAATCGTATACCAGCTGTTTGCCTGTATGTTAGTTACATTAGTTTTTTTGGGAGATATAACCAACGCGTTACGTTGGAACGTAAGGTCTTCTAACTATAAACCACTTCGAGCATAAGGGTTAATAGTACCTAACTTTTTTTTACCATGATTCAATCAAATTAATCAATAATTTTATCTAAGAGTGTTTATATGCCTGCACAGTTATTAATGTGCCAAAAATTCGCTTTATCAATTAAAGTCCGGATACATTCTAAAAATTAAATCCCATTGTTTATCTTTATTGCAAGAAATTATAAAAAAAATTTAAAAAAATGTTTTTCTTGGTACATTTAACTTTAAAGAGTATTAAGCCACACTCCAGAGTGAGTACATGGTAACGAGAGGACTTCCTAGCAAGAAGTGCCCCTGAATAGGTGCGAAAATATGCACGAAACATGTCGGGCCTATTAAATAAAATAGTATGAAGACAGGAAGACTGCTTTAACGACCTCATGCCTCCTAAAATCAAAAATAACTTTAAACTCGATTTTCGCGAAACTATGTTTTTCAAATCGTGCAATACGCTACGCACTTTGAATTTTCACCCGATCAACTTCAAATTTTAACTGCAGATTCCTAATGATATTTGCTAGTAACGCACGTAGGGACTTTTCCATTCGTTGAATAATTTATGGCCAATGTTATTATTGATTAGGAGCTAAATTTTGAAATTTATTCAAACTTACCTCGTATGGTCAAATTTATATTTGGTACTATAATATAAATGAAATATAATGCAATTCATAGACAGAAATGTTGATCTCCCAAGGTCTACGTCAAACAATAAATTCCTTTGTCACAGCCGGAATGTAATGCAACATTCATCCTGTATCGATTCCCGAAGTTAGGCCGTTTTGGGGGGAACACCGTGTATATATTAGATGGATTTCGTTTCATTTTCTGAAGTACCAATAAAAAGTTAATAATTAAAATAAATATGATCCCATTGAGATCCCAGCTTGAAATATACACAAAACTGAAATATTACAAATTTGTTTGAAAATTTTTAAACATACGTTTTGGAGAAATTTAAATTTTAAAGTTTTAAAAATTACCTTAAAATGTTTATAAATAATATCATATTAATCGGCATTCAATACACTAACGAATGCCTTTTACCCCACCTTTCTAGCTCTATTTGTTCAGGAGTTATGGTCAATTTTATGATCAAGTGTCTGTCCAAAAATGTGCTTTTTAAAAAAACTTAAAGTTTTATAACTCTAAAACTAATAAAGATAAATTTCTAAAGATTTGGATTTTTAATTGTCGTATGAGATACTATTGATAAGCCAAATTTAAAAAAAAAAAAAAAAAAAAAAAAAAAAAAAAAAAAAAAAAACTTAGAATCACTTGATATGGAACCCTAGACGGTTTTTTTAATAGAAAAAAAATTTCTTAAATATCCAACTTCTTTTACTAGATTTAACCTTCCTCTTCAAAATAATTCTAGGTTTTTTGTTATATTAGGAATTTCCGTTTACACACTATAGCCCGTGAAAAAAGAGGGTTTCTGTTTGTTAGACACAGAGCCGCAATTTTGTATTAGAAGAATTTTTCTTTTCTAAATAAGTTTTCATGAATATTTTCGTACCCATATAATTCAATGATTTTTTTTTCCCAGGAATTCAAATTTCCCAGATCCACTTGAGAAGAAATTCTACAGATTTCGTAAGTTATGAATATATTTATGTAATTTACTAACCCCCCCCCCCTTAAACCCACGATTCCTCTTCATCATCCCTTTAAGCTTTCATCAAAACTATTTTATTTTATTCATGACAATATCATCACTTATTAAATTTTCCTACTTGGCGAAAAATATCCAGTTCTCATTTAGGTCCACTTTAATTCCTACTACTGTCTAATTAATTACATCGGCGAGACGAAGCTAGTAGAAAGTATATAAAATTCTCTTCGTTTAAAATTTGCGAACTACATCCCTACAACACCATACATCGTTCTGATATAACAATTTACTATGCCTGGGGATATAGAACGTTTTTGTCACGAGTAACTTAAAAGTGTAACAGAAGTGACTAAAATCACCGGAAACGATGATGTGGCCAAAATTAATAACCTGCAGGACATTCTGGCAGGAAAGTCAATTTTTAATATGGCGGGAATACGTTATTAATCATTAACGACTATTGCTAATTTAAATCTAAAGTAAATAAATTCTCAATTTAATACAATAAATGAATAACTGATAATTGACATTTTCATCATCATGCTGATTTCCCTTCAAAATCACTCATTTAGGTTTTATTCAATTTTCGGAGTATATGAATGGAATAACTCCTGCAAGTGCGTCATGTACCATTCTTGATTTGTCGTGACGTTTGCACTGTGTAAGATTATACCCAAGTTACATATTATAGGTTTTTCTTTTATTTTATAGCCTTTCCTCCATCCCTTAGGCTACGGTTACAATGGATGTACATTTTTGGAAGAAAATGTGTTCTAACGACTTCTTACGATTTCGGACCAAGTCGTCCGACACAAACAAACACCTGTTTTGAAATAAGAGTGTTTTCAGTGGAAACTACGATGATGTCGGAACATACACGAGGTCGTCAGAACCATTTAAGCGTTCAATCTAGTTTGATTTTTTCGTGCGAGCTGCGACTGTTTTGGGCCTTTTATTCCGTTGAATTTCGAATTATTTGGTTAAATCACCATGGATAACGATAAATTAATCAGTCTTGTGTACGAGAACAGGTGTTTGTAGGATATGAAAGATAAACAATACCACAACAGAGACATTTCTTGGCAAAAGTGGGAGAAGGTTGCAACGGAACTCAACACTAGCAGTAAGTAAAATTGTTTACTGTCATTTGGAGTTTACATTAAAAAATTTGAATGCTCTGTTTTCCACTATTCAACAACAACGACTTTGAAAAAGGACTTTCAAGAAAATAAAGTTCTTCAAGTTGATCCATTTTGCTGGGCGGCTGACTCGTACTGACCATCAGAAAACGCGCAGAGTGTAACCGCCTTGTTCTGACGAGGGTTTCGGGCGTACTCGTCAGAACACAATTTCGTCAGAATTCGCATCCATAGTAACCGTAGCCTCACGTAAAGGAAGAAACCCGCTTATGAGGTTGATATTATGACGCAATCCGGATGCGACGACAGGAACTAATCAATGATTTAACAAGTGGTTGCATTATGTATGAAAGTCCCGTACAGTAAGGCCCAGCGCACACGGTGAGACTGTTTTGCAACTCCAGTTGCAAACTAGTTGCACGCGCAACTGTTTTGCGACCTCGGCAATGTATTTCAATGGACAGGCGCACACGACGCAACTGGTTTTTGACGATTTCAAACTAACCTGAAACCAAACATATGTTAAGGCCCATCGCACACAATGCAACTCGTTTGCAACTCCAGTTGCACGCGCAACTGTTTTGCGACCTCGGCAATGTATTTCAATGGACAGGCGCACACGACGCAACTTGTTTTTGAAGATTTCAAACCAGTCACATGCAACGCAACTGCAACCGCGGGCCCACGGTTGAAGTTGCGTTGCATTTGAGTTGCACGAGACTTTTGTCGGACAGCCTTGCATTCTATCGATATTTGTAGTTGCTAAGTTACATGAAGGTTCATTTATTACATATGTTATTCACCTATGTTATCTTGGGTTATCAGTCCAGGCAACGAATGCTTGAAAACAGCTATAGGTGGAAATTTTTGGAACAAAATTTTTGACGTCGTAACTTTGTTTGGGCTGGATAGGAGGTGAACATATCAAAAGTCCTCGCCCCTAGCCATTACGCCGGGGGGGAGGGGGGTTTAGAATGTCCCATTTTTCACTTATATCTCGGAAACCCCGCGTCCTAGCGAGATGACTATTCTATAACAAATAAAAGCTGATTAAATTTCCTACAAGTTCTATTCTATAAAGTTTTTCGAGATATCTTTAGTTTTCGAAATATCCGCTCGTGAAAGTCTCTCATTTTGGGAAAAAACACATTTTTTTCTATTTTCGACCGGATATCTCTTCAACGATGAACCCAAAAAATAAATTGCGGCTACAGGGTTGTAAGACATTCCATTCGCTTCAATAATATATATTACTTTACTATTTTATGTATTTTCCTTCAACTGTGAAAACAGTTTTAGTGTTCATCGTGATATCCTGCAACAACTGTCGACCAATGAACCGTTCAATTTCTCACAATTTCCAGTCATTGTATTGTCCAAAATATACTCCATTATGTAAGTACTGGACGTATAAATAGTACGAAATACATAATTTTGGGCCTCTGACCCACTATTCACACTCATTTATATAACATCTTGACCATTATATTGGCAATGGTTTTGTTAAGAGCAAGTGAGTGCGTATATAACGTTCGAAATAAAATACATAAAATAGTATTGTAATACATATTATTGAAGCTAATGGAATGCTCTACAACTCAACCGATATTTATTTTTTTGGGTGCATAGGTGAAGAGATATCCGGTCGAGAATAGAAAAAAGTTTGTTTTTTTCCCAAAATGACAGACTTTCAAGAGCGGATATTTCGAAAACTAAAGATACCTCGAAAAACTTTATTAAATAGAACTTGTAGGAAATTTAATCAGCTTTCATTTGTTATAGAGTAGTCATGTCGCTAGGACGCAGGGTTTATATATAAGAGATATAAGTAAAAAGTCGAAAAATGGGACCTTCTAAACCCCCCTCCCCCCGGCTTAAAGGCTAGGGGCGAGGACATTTGATACGTTCACCTCCTATCTAGGCCAAACAAAGTTACGAAGTCAAAAATTTCCATCTATAACTGTTCGTTGCCTGGACTGTATGTAAAGGCAGTTTTAAGTAAAGTGTATTTGAGCCATGTACCCAATAACAATATGTGCCATCAAGAACTTAACGTGAAGCAATTTCTGATTTAAAAACGGATGTCAGATTCGTTTTTAGCGCATAAAAAAACCCTAAATTCAAATTTTGTGAGTATTACAAAAATAAAAAAAAAAGGTGTTTTAAATTTCACTAAGGGGGAGGGCCCTTGTTAAAGATTCAAGAATCCGGCCATATTTCAAAGAATATTTACCCGATTCAAACCAAACTTGGAGGGTCGATAATCTGACACATTTCCTTCCAATGAGGGTGTTTCTACGTGTTCTGGGACTGACGTTATATGGAAAAAAATTAACATTTTATTTTTATTTTGAGAACCATTTTTTGCAAGTACATTTTGATATAATACAATAGTCATTTATTGGTTAGAACAAGGAGTCTTTCTTGTTTTTAAGGATTTCAATGAATTAAAAATAGGATTATCTCAAGAGGAGATATTGAATTTCAAAACGTCACGTTACTTTTTCGCTTACTTTGCAGTCTCCTTCAGACTGGGAAAAATCATTAGTTTTTGTTTTCAAAGATATTCACCACATTAAAGTTTTTTGGGGTGCTTATTTCTGCTATTATTTTTGGTCTAAAAAAATGTATAATGCTAGTTTACTTGAAAACATAAACATATTTTTGAATTTATTTGACGTAATATAAATTATTGTTTAACGATTATATTTTTCTTTTAATCTAGGAACTCTATAAAACAAATGAATTGTTGAAAGAATCATGTCGATATAATTTTTTAAACTCGATGAAAAAAGCACTTTCAACTTATTTTATTTTAAACGCTCGGACACGTCGACTATTTTTCAGTGTAGAATCACCAGAATAAAAATAGTTGATATTGGTGACCCCATCGCTGTATACTCCCCTTGTGAGTCTGACATCGCAAGTTCTTACAAAGAAACACGTAACTCACTAAATAAACAAACCACTTGCGAAACTGTTGGGCAATTGATTTACAACAAGCCAATATACTCGCGTGTTTTGTTTTAGTTAATAAATAATTTTATACGCAACTGGTTTGCAACTCGAGTTGCAGAACAGTTGCGCCTTTTGCTGAAAAAAGTTGCAAACTGGTTTCAGACGCAACTAGTTTGCAACTCGAGTTGCAGAATAGTCCGTGTGCGCTGGGCCTAAATGTTTTAATGTGAATGTTCTGTTTCTTACAATAAACTAGGAAACGACGATATAGGAAATAAATAAAATACTATACGTCGAGCCTAATGTGGAAATAGTAGTCTGATTGTGTGCTTGAACAATCAGTATGGTTGCTGTTCTGGTGATTGGGGCGTATCATAGCTTCCCCGTGGGAAACGGAATGACACATAAGCCTGCAGACCTGGAGCTTAATGAGCGAATGGCCTCCTTCACATCTCTTATAACAGAAAAAAAGTCAATCAAATGAGCTCAAAAATTCAAAAGATTTCAGAAAATTTAAGCCGGTTAGAAACACGGACACCAAGAAGTGAACTAGGAACTGTACAATCTTATAATGTATATTGCTTATCTTAGGAAAGATTAAATTACAAATTCTTAAAATTATTTTTACAAACTAATGATTTTTTAACAGAAACATAATTTTATTGTCGATTGTAACGCTTAGGCCCAGCGCACACGGTGAGACTGTTTTGCAACTCCAGTTGCAAACTAGTTGCACGCGCAACTGTTTTGCGACCTCGGCAATGTATTTCAATGGACAGGCGCACACGACGCAACTGGTTTTTGACGATTTCAAACTAACCTGAAACCAAACATATGTTAAGGCCCATCGCACACTATGCAACTCGTTTGCAACTCCAGTTGCACGCGCAACTGTTTTGCGACCTCGGCAATGTATTTTAATGGACAGGCGCACACGACGCAACTGGTTTTTGACGATTTCAAACCAGTCACATGCAACGCAACTGCAACCGCGGGCCCACGGTTGCAGTTGCGTTGCATTTGAGTTGTACGAGACTTTCGTCGGACAGCCTTGCATTCTATCGATATTTGTGGTTGCTTAGTTACATGAAGGTTCATTTATTACATATGTTATTCAGCTATGTTATCTTGGGTTATCAGTCCAGGCAACGAATGCTTGAAAACAGCTATAGGTGGAAATTTGTGGAACACAATTTTTGACGTCGTAACTTTGTTTGGGCTGGATAGGAGGTGAACATATCAAAAGTCCTCGCCCCTAGCCATTAAGCAGGGGGGAGGGGGGTTTAGAAGGTCCCATTTTTCGGGTTTTCACTTATATCTCGGAAACCCCGCGTCCTAGCGACATGACTATTCTATAACAAATAAAAGCTGATTAAATTTCCTACAAGTTCTATTCTATAAAGTTTTTCGAGATATCTTTAGTTTTCGAAATATCTGCTCGTGAAAGCCTGTCATTTTGGGAAAAAACACATTTTTTTTCTATTTTCGACTGGATATCTCTTCAAAGATGAACCCAAAAAATAAATTGCGGCTACAGGGTTGTAGAACATTCCATTCGCTTCAATAATATATATTACTTTACTATTTTATGTATTTTCCTTCAACTGTGAAAACAGTTTTAGTGTTCATCGTGATATCCTGCAACAACTGTCGACCAATGAACCGTTCAATTTCTCACCATTCCAGTCATTGTATTGTCCAAAATGTACTCCATTATGTAAGTACTGGACGTATAAATAGTACGAAATACATAATTTTGGGCCTCTGACCAATTATTCACACTCATTTATATAACATCTTGACCATTATATTTGCAATGGTTTTGTTAAGACCAAGTGAGTGCATATATAACGTTTGAAATAAAATACATAAAATAGTATTGTAATACATATTATTGAAGCTAATGGAATGCTCTACTACTCAATAACCGATATTTATTTTTTGGGTGCATTGGTGAAGAGATATCCGGTCGAGAATAGAAAAAAGTGTGTTTTTTCCCAAAATGACAGACTTTCAAGAGCGGATATTTCGAAAACTAAAGATACCTCGAAAAACGTTATTAAATAGAACTTGTAGGAAATTTAATCAGATTTCATTTGTTATAGAGTAGTCATGTCGCTAGGACGCAGGGTTTCCGAGATATAAGTGAAAAGTCGAAAAATGGGACCTTCTAAACCCCCTCCCCGCCGGCTTAAAGGCTAGGGGCGAGGACATTTGATATATTCACCTCCTATCTAGGCCAAACAAAGTTACGAAGTAAAAATTGTATTCCAAAAATTTTCATCTATAACTGTTCGTTGCCTGGACTGTATGTAAAGGCAGTTTTAAGTAAAGTGTATTTGAGCCATGTACCCAATAACAATATGTGCCATCAAGAACTTAACGTGAAGCAATTTTTGATTTAAAAACGGATGTCAGATTCGGTTTTAGCACATAAAAAAAAACCTAAATTCAAATTTTGTGAATATTACAAAAATAAAAAAAAAAGGTATTTTAAATTTCACTAAGGGGGAGGGCCCTTATAAGTTTGTTAAAGATTCAAGAATCTGACACATTTCCTTCCAATGAGGGTGTTTCTACGTGTTCTGGGATTGACGTTATATGCAAAAAAATTAACATTTTATTTTTATTTTGAGAACCATTTTTTGCAAGTACATTTTGATATAATACAATAGTCATTTATATGAGGATGGTCATTTATTGGTTAGAAGAAGGAGTCTTTCTTCTTTTTAAGGATTTCAATGAATTAAAAATGGGATTATCTCAAGAGGAGATATTAAATTTCAAAACGTCACGTTACTTTTTCGCTTACAAATTTGTAGTCTCCTTCAGACTGGGAAAAATCATTAGTTTTTGTTTTCAAAGATATTCACCACATTAAAGTTTTTTGGGGTGCTTATTTCTGCTATTATTTTTGGTCTAAAAAAATGTATAATGCTAGTTTACTTGAAAACATAAACATATTTTTGAATTTATTTGACGTAATATAAATTATTGTTTAACGATTATATTTTTCTTTTAATCTAGGAACTCTATAAAACAAATGAATTGGTGAAAGAATCATGTCGATATAATTTTTTAAACTCGATGAAAAAAGCACTTTCAACTTATTTTATTTTAAACGCTCGGACACGTCGACTATTTTTCAGTGTAGAATCACCAGAATAAAAATAGTTGATATTGGTGACCCCATCGCTGTATACTCCCCTTGTGAGTCTGACATCGCAAGTTCTTACAAAGAAACACGTAACTCACTAAATAAACAAACCACTTGCGAAACTGTTGGGCAATTGATTTACAACAAGCCAATATACTCGCGTGTTTTGTTTTAGTTAATAAATAATTTTATATGCAACTGGTTTGCAACTCGAGTTGCAGAACAGTCGCGCCTTTTGCTGAAAAAAGTTGCAAACTGGTTTCAGACGCAACTAGTTTGCAACTCGAGTTGCAGAATAGTCTCACCGTGTGCGCTGGGCCTTACACAAATTTAAATACCGTCTCTATTAAAATCTCATAGAAGTATAATATTTTTGACACTAACATACGGTCAGTGAGAATTATAGCCTGGATAAACCCCATTCTGCGTTTCTTGACTCGAGGTAATCCTTAAGAAGAAGGTCGCTATTAAAGCCAATTGACGTTGAACGCGGGAAAACATTTTTGAAATCATCATATCTTCAAATCTCCATGAATCCAAAAATCCCATGATAACGAAAATTACGTAATCAATATATATATATATATATATATATATATATATATATATATATATATATATGAGTGTGTGCCTCTGGAAACAACAACGGATGTAATTTTTGTATTTTCACCACAAAACGTAGTATATAGAATTTCCATGTCAAAATATTTTACGTTCTTGGTAACCAGCAAAACCGTAACGTCAAAAGGTTTACTCCGGACCCAAATTACTAAAATGCTACTAATATTCAAAATATTAGGTATGCTGAAAATAGCTTAGCTAGGCGTTGTAAAGCCGTTATTAATCCTGATATGATCAAGATATAAATATATCTTTCTTGAAAAAGGATGATTAGCCACAGACACCGATGTCCTATGAAATCACTCACAGAACAGAAGTCCCACTCGAGAAAAAGGCCGAGCCCCCAAAAAGCAAAATAATTGATCCAAATAGAAGAAGCTTAAGAAATATTTGTACAATGAGAGAGAGCGAAAGATTACAACCTATAACAAAGAAAAAATTGCTAGAAATCCCACCGATGCCGCCGAAGCCCCAGGTACGATGGTTTGGAGGGTTAACTTCCATATTTGTGTTTATGAATGTTGTATTCATGACCCATGTCCGTGCATACACATCCCCGATGAAAGCGGTCATCCCCTAACTACCTAGTCCGTGCACGTACACAGCTGCGCAGGAGTGGCTAATAAGGCCATTGTGTTGAAGTATCTACAAGCTTTGCTAATTGGGATTTGTCACCTGGAGAAGTTAGGAGGGATGTTTGCAATACGAGCCAATCAAGGAGAACAATGAATGTATGTATACATAAATATTTGTATATCTACTCAATACATACAAACGCAGGGAAATATTAAAGTAGAGAACAAAAAGAACTTCATTTAGCCCGTCCAACAACCAAAAAAAAACTAAAATGACCTTCCCTAAAAAAATAAATACATTTGTGTAGGCATTTTGAAAATGAAACCATAATGAAAATAATTCGGTATATGCAAATTATGTACAAATTATTTCCAGAAATTAATAGCTGATTTTTATTTACTTCCCAGACGACATTTTCATGTTCAAAATGATTTCCTCCTAATATCCTCTTGTCCATACACGTCAGGCCCGGCCAGCACAGCCCCGGCCTCATTGGACGGTATAGTTAATCTATTGTTTTTATTCATTCTACTTCGATGGACTGTACAGTTCAACTCTTGTCACAAAGCTGTCTCATATATATAGTTCGGAGTATCTCAAGATTTTGACTCCGCAGAAATTCTTTGTTTATTCTCCTAAGAGTAGTTTCCTTAAGAAGTTATTTCCTGAAATGCTTTGATGTTATGCGAAACTTCACTTTGAAGGCCCCGGAAGTCAAGGGGTATAAGTGGCATTTTTGAAAAAAATTGAGTTAGATACAGGAATGAGTTGTGAGCTCCTTAATCTTGTGGTAAAGAGATCCAAGTGATTTTCTTGACAATTGCTGCCACCTACCTTGCGTTCTCTTGAGTATTGTTACTTTTTTAATATTAAGTCCTGAAGGAAATTAAGGGGTCTATGTGAGGAATCTCCGATTCTTTTCCATATTAATCTTAAACCTGATGATGTACCTATTACAGGGTGTCTACTGCTTTCGTGAAAGCCAATTTCGTGACATTTTCATGACTTGAAGTGAAAATTTCGTGCCCATTAAAAAGAAAATAATTTCACTTAAAAAAAGAAAGCCTTAAGTATTAGCTCAAAATTTGTTGTAATTTAAACAGATTACCGTGATATCTATAAACTCGCAATTTTACATACATTTAAAACAATTAATAAAACTGTAAAAAATGTACACCATATCGTCCCTGCCATGTCAAACTATCGAATATGCAAAATCTCGTTTTTAGATTAGGGACTTTGCTCTGGGATTGCGGGCGATACGGCTTGTCGCAAATTGTTGCAACTTTAACCCCTTTATATAATAGCGTTTAATTTCTTAAATTAAGTATGGAATAAGACCATTTTTGAATATATTATTTCGTCAATGGTTAAAATATGTTCGTTCCTATTTTGCTCCGATTTGCATATTCGTTAGTTTGACATGGCAGGGACGATATGTTAAAGAGGTTAGTTACATTAATTTTAAAAGTGAAGACACAATGACTCTAGAATGACTACTCAAAAATATTAAACAATGGTAACAGAATTCAAAATTTCTAAATAAATTATTAACTAAATATTTATTGTCAATGTACATAATTTAGTCAATTAATGCCCAGCGCACTCAGTGCGACTGTTCTGCAAACCAGTTGCGTCTGAAACCAGTTTGCAACTGAAACAAAACTTCTGTCCGCCCACGGGTGTACTGGCAAAGGGCTAGTTGTAAATCAGTTGCGCCTATGATGCAGTAAAAGTGGAATGTTTATTTAGTGCTGTATGTGTTTGTTTTTAAGGCCTTGGCTTAGCCATGTGAGCTTACTTTATCAGACTCAGAGGAAGAAGACGTTGTGGTCATTTCGTCTCAAATCAACACACTTTTATGACATTTTTTTCCCTCACCATCTCTGAATATTATGGCATTTGGTACATGGGTACCTTCATAAAGACTAATATAAACACAAAATTTCTGCTTAATGTCTCAAACTAATTCTAAAATACGGCCATGTAAAGTTTTCAAGAAGTGGTCAAAATCTTGCTGCGGCAAAATTTATACGTAGCTCCACTCTTGTTTACGGTAGAAACATGATGGTGTCAATTTTTAGTTCTTTATGTGCCCTTTAAAATTACATGTAACACCTAGGCTGTACTTATGTACCATTCGCTGATGTATTATACATTGTCAATCCAAAAACTCCAACAGGGAGTATTTACTTCCTATCCGGAGATGAAATTTTTAGAAGCAATGAAATGTTATTCCAGTACCTCTAACACATTTGTTTAAAATTTCCAAACACTTTCACAGTTTAACATTTATAAATACGAAAATTGCTGATAATATTTATGTTTTATTTAAGCTGCCAGTCACCTAAAATATTTTGAGTGCCATGTCATTTATATTTAGACAAATATTCTAAATTGAACTAATTACAATAAATTATTAATGCAAACAATGTTTTTAAATAAACTTTGTAATTAAGATAATAAAACTGAAATGTGTTTAAAATATATGATATGGTAAAGTTTGGATTTAATTTTACGTGTATGTAATAAAATGCTTTAATATATACAAATACGCAAAATTAGTCCGAAGCAGCCTTCAGGATTGGCACTATAAGGCACGCATATGCATACAGATTGTAAATATTATTAAAAAAAAAAAAAAAAAAAAAAAAAAAAAAAAAAAAAAAAAAAAAAAACCTAGGTATATGGCTAAAACACCGGTTAAACACCATTTGGTATCGTACAACGAAACTACAACCGCAGGCCCACAGTTTCTATGTGACTGGTTTTAAATCGTTAAAAACCAGTTGCGTCGTGTGCGCCTGCCCATTCAAATACATTGCCGAGGTCGCAAAACAGTTGCGCGTGCAACTGGTTTGCAACTGGAGTTGAAAAACAGTTTCACCATGTGCCCTGGGCCTAAAGTGTACTCAATTTCAATATTTACGTCTCTATGACAACCTCTGAATATGAATAAACATAAATTTTAACGTCCATTATTATTAACTAATAAGTTTAGGACGGATTATCTATAGGTTACCAACCTTTTCTGGCCAAATTTCATTTTTTTAATATGAATTAAGAGAATAAAAATATATGTAAATAATGGATGTCTTCAAAGCAATCATTTTTGGAAGTCTTATTTTTTTCTTCGCAGCATCAGAGATTAGGGGGAGAGGGGTGACATTGAGCCACGGGGCAATTGAACCAGTCTACTTAAAAAATCGAAAAGGTTAAAAAATGAATCATCCTCTTAAAATTAGATTCTAATATATTAAACCCTGATTCCCAAAATTTGGAACCATTGTGGAAAATACATTTTGGAAAACTCCGATTTTTTATTTTTAGGTATACAATCTTTCTTTTCGACTTGCGACAAATTATTTAATAACTTTTACATTTTTTAATAAAATTATAAAATTCACATTGTAATATTTTCATATACTCATACTTTATAATTCCCAACTTCATTAATAATAAAATAATATTGTATTACTTTTTCATTTACTAATAATTACAATAAAGTCATAAGGGGCCAATTGAATCATCAATCCCGGGGGCAATTGAGCCACGGAGAGCATGGGACATGCGCGCACCTTTGCTTTAAGTTAGAAATGTCTTCAAAATAATATCAACCTATTAAAAACTAAGGAAAACAACAACCAATTAAAACAACCAATTAAGAACTGAGGTAAACAGAGATAAAAGTATTCACACGGCGTCTTCGAATCCCACTAGGAAACCTCTATTTATAACAACAACAACTTTTTTTCGAATTTTACTTGTCCTGTAATGTTGACAAATACATTTTCCTACTATAAGCAATTACAAAATAACACAAAATGAAAACAGACAAAAAGAACCTTTCAAATAAACAAAACCAGCTACTTCATAGTTTTAAGGACTTATTTCTCCAAATGAGACCGTAGATAATTTAGTAAGCTTTCGAATAGTTACTTTCCACTTACCACTATTTCCCAACCGTTTTCAAGATATTAGGGAAAATATACGAAGTTCCAAAAACATTTCATGTCTGGTAATAAAAAAAATTTATTGAATCCTTCCTTAACTAAAAACGTACCTAACCAAAATTTAAAAATCTTTGCTTGGATAAATTTCAAACACGCAGAAAATATTTTAACTGAATCCCATGATTCTAAGTACCGAAACCAAAAATTTTATTCAACAACTATTTTTCCACTTTTCTCGAAAATGGTTAAAGATATCGCCTTAAAATTGGTTTCACTCGTTTTCTTTCGTAAAGAAACTTATAAAAAGATTCCACGAGTGCAAACAATTTTATTCAAGGTCAAAATTCGCAAAAAAAGTTTATTTGGATTTTTCAGGGAAGCGGTTAGTTTTATGATACAAATATTTATGACACAAATTTTAGATCCTGCAATTATCTACAAAACTTGTCTACACTTCTTTTGATAACATTAACGATTTCTGCAAAAAGGTGATTCCAAAAGTTACTTTAGCTGTATTCTCCAAAGTAAGCATTATGGTAGCGTTTCTATGTGTAAGGAGATGTTGTGGGGGTCCACCATTTCTAAAATGACAGGTCTGACATTTGATAAAATTAAACCTGTGTAATTTCTGCTTCTGTGTAACTTGGCTACTGTCCTCTTCTTGTGCCCTGACGCCTTAGTATCGCTTTTATTCCAGACGTTCGAGTGGGTGTTCACAATTTTCGCGAAATTTCAAGAACAACAAAAAAATGTTTATTTCTATTCTAAGCTTTCTAAATGACACTAGGAATAAGAACGGAACCGCGCTAAGATGACGCAGTTCCTGCGAGTCGGACTTTTTCCTCTTCTAGAACTTTTTTTTTTTTTTTTTTTTTTTTTTTTTTAACTTGTGTTTTTAGACATATGTCAACCACATGGGTCATGGATGTCTCAGTTAGAAGACTCGTTTGATCTTATATATGTCAATTGGCATATAATTTCAATATGACTATTGATATATGTTGATATGATAAGTTTATTGAGGAAAGAAAGTGATATTGACCAAAAGTGCTACTTGAAGATGGATTGAGAAGATCGATATAGATTGAAGATAGATAGGAGGAGATTGAAACATATATATATATATATATATATATATATATATATATATATATATATATATATATATATATTTATATATATAATTTATATATATATATATTTATATATATAATTTATATATATATATATATATATATATATATATATATATATATATATATATATATATATATATATATATATAATTTATATATTCCAAAAGTGGTAGAATTAGTGTAGTGATAGTGGAGCAGGTGTGTGTGCAGTTTCGAGAAATTTCATCAGACCAGTGACCGGCAAAGTGTGAGTTTATTTTATTCACCTATTAGATATTTAACCCTTGCCTCTAGCGTCGCCTAGTGGTGGGGGGCCGGCCATACCTCCTACTTCCTGTATCACTCAGCTGGTGATTGCCTTTTAAATCTACGTGGATTATCTTTTCAGCTCCTTCACCAGGTCGGCTCAGATTACAATTATATTCTATATATTTCTGTTCTTTTTTTTTTATGGATTAAAATATGGAGCAAAAAATGTTAAATGAAAACTTACTCACTGAAAACCCTGCTATGGAAGAATCCTCTCTCGCGAGTAGCCTGGAACTCACAACACAAGACGAATCTGAGTCTAATCTAGAACATGGAGTTGATGGGAGAAGTAAACGGAAAAGAAAACTAACGAAGACCAAGTCTCCCACAAACAGATCGTCCAAAATTGAGGAAGACAAATATTTTCTCAGACCAAGAGGGAAAAAATCACTTCTCACAAACCTCAGCCAAGAAAACAAAAATACTCTCAACAAAAGTGCATCTACCTCACAGACAAAACAATCAAGCAATGGGGACAATAAACTAAAAGAAAAATCAAATCAGTATACGAATCCACCACATGATAAGCCACCGCCTATATTCGTTCGAAATATTACGGATTTCAAAAGATTTTGCAATAAATTGAAAATAATTGCTGCTAATAAATTTTCCTGCAAAACGAGATTCAACGATACAGCTATATATCCCACAGATAGCAATGCTTATAGGGAAATCACTCACTATCTCAATAAAATTGAAGCAGATTTTCATTGCTATCAACTGAAGGAAGATAAAACATTCAGAGTAGTTATACGAAATCTACACCCTTCAACACCTGCTGATGACATCATCGATGAACTAAAAGACAAAGGTTACAACGTGAAACAAGTTCACAATGTAAAACACCCTGCCACCAAAACTCCATTTCCACTGTTTTTCATTGATTTAGCTAAAGAAGAAAAGAGCAGAGAGATATTTAAAGAAAGGTTTCTCCTTTATACTCAAATAAAAGTTGAGGAGCCACGACAACGCCGAAATGAGATCCCACAGTGCTTCAAATGCTTAGAATATGGACATACTCACAACTATTGCTATCATGCACCAAAGTGTGTTAAGTGCGGAGAAGAACACATGTCCCAAAATTGTACCCTGCCAAACGATGCAAAAGCCAAGTGTGCAAACTGCCAGGAAGAGCATCCCGCCACCTACCGCGGATGTAAAATTTATAAATCCATCCAAAGCTTTCGCAACTTACGCCTCAGACAACCAACTGCTGCTCTACAAGAGAAATCTTCCCATCTACCTCAAGCAGCACAGAACATCGCAAGGAAGGAATACAAGGCTATCAACCCAGGACTCACATACTCCTCAGCCACCAGACAACAGGAAGCCTCCACATCTCATGTAAGTCCCAATGTAACCCAAAACCCTCCAACTGCCCAAGAAACTCAAGCTATTCCTCAACCTCTTCCACAGAGACCTCTTCCTTCCAGACAAGGTCTGCCTACCAATAATCCTGAACCTCTCCAACACGCCCAACCCTTTGATCCCAACGCCCTCTTCCAATCCTTCTTCGATAGACTCGAATCCCTTATTACACCTTTAATTTCCCTACTGACTACCTTTATGCAACAATGCCTTCCTAAACTCCTAAAATGATTTCTTCAACCTGTCAAACCCTCTCCATCCTCCTCTGGAATTCTAATGGCTTACTATCCCGAAAACATGAACTAGAACTTCTACTAACTGACAAACATATTGACATAGTACTATTAACAGAAACACACCTATGTCCACAACACACATATACCACACCAGGATACAGGACCTATAGGAAAGATCATCCAGACATGACAGGACACGGTGGAACAGCTATTCTAATAAAATCCTCGTTATCCCACCACCTTCACTTGACCCTCTCAAGTGAATCATACCAACTTACATCCGTATCAGTCAAAATGCACCCTCATCCTATTATCTTTGCTTCCGTCTATTGCCCTCCTAATAAAAGAATTTATCATCCAGATTTCCTCACCATTTTCCGTTCCTTAGGCCCTCACTTCGTCGCAGGGGGAGACTACAATGCGAAGCATATTCAATGGGGAAGCAGAATTACCAACTCCAGAGGTCGCGTGCTAAACGATATCATACACTCCGAAAACTACCTTTTTCTTTCCCAACCTAATCCTACCTACTGGCCTTCCGACCTAAACAGAATCCCCGATATTGTTGACTTCTTCGTCTCTTCTGGCTTAGGAGGCATTTACTCTTCGGTGAAGACTCTTGATGACCTTTCCTCTGATCACTCTCCTCTCCTTCTTACCCTTAGTTCCTCTCCGATCCCCCTTCCTCCTAAACCTACTCTTACCCCTGGACCTGTGGACTGGCCATTGTTTCAATCAACAGTAGACTGTTTTATTGATCTGAAAGCAGCACTGAAAACACAACAGGACGTGGATAGAGCTGCAGAAATAGTTACACAGGCCATACAATTCAGCATGAAAGTCGCAAGCAAGCAACGTAAACCAACGCCCTCTCCTCAACATTCAAAACTCCCTCCTCAAATCCTTGAACTCTTGTCAGCAAAACGCAGAGCACGAGCCCAATGGCAGAGATCCCGATACCCTTCCGATAAAACCTTATTCAACAACCTGACGAGACGGCTAAAAGACGAACTTAAAAAATTTCGAACTGACAATTACGATACTTACCTTTCCTCCCTCTCCACCAGTGACAACTCCCTATGGCAAGCAACAAAGCACATCTTAAAATTCCAACCGACCTCATCTCCTTTACGCCAAGAGAATGGTTCCTGGGCCCGAAGTGACGAGGAAAAAGCAACATTATTTGCCGACCATCTCCAATCCGTATTCACTCCAAATCCTGAAACTAATCCCACATTCACTACTGAAATCCTGAACTCTCTTGATGAACCTCTTCCTCTTTCGAAACCACCTAAATCCATCAGTCCTGCAGATGTCAAGTATACAATTCACCATCTCCCTCTTAAGAAATCTCCTGGTCCTGATCTAATAACTGCCAATATCCTTCGACACCTGTCACACAAAACCCTGATGTTCCTTACCCTAATATTTAATAGCATCCTTCGTACTACTCGATTTCCCTCATCCTGGAAGCATTCCGAAGTAATCCTTATTCCAAAACCCCTTAAATCTCCAATACTTGCCAGCTCCTATCGCCCTATTAGCCTACTCCCAATAATTTCAAAAGTATTTGAAAAACTCCTGTACAGAAGACTCCTACCCATAGTAAACTCAAACGATAAAATCCCTGATCACCAGTTTGGCTTCCGCACCCAGCATTCCACTACCCAACAAGTCTTTCGTGTAGTTGACACCATTTCATCCACACTTGAGCAAAAAGGTTTTTGTTCCGGGGTCTTCCTTGACGTGGCACAGGCCTTTGATCGAGTGTGGCATCCCGGACTCCTTCACAAACTCAAAACACTCCTTCCTTTCCATTTCTATCTTATCCTACAATCATACCTTGAAAATCGTACATTCCATATCAAATACGGCTCTTCAATTTCCTCTCCTCGAACCATTAAAGCAGGTGTTCCCCAAGGCAGCATTCTAGCTCCTCTCCTTTATTCTATATTTACGTCAGATATCCCAACAACCCCAAATATCGTCACTTGTACATTTGCCGATGACACTGCATTCCTTATATCCTCTCCCGACCCTAAATTGGCATCTGAAAAACTTCAAAACTACCTTAATGACGTCGAGAAATGGGTCAACAAATGGAGGATTCAAATGAACCCAGAGAAATGTACGCATGTAACTTTCGCCCTGCGACGAGCTGAGTGCCCTCCTGTAAAAATCCACAATATCCCAATACCCCAATCTAACGAGGTTCGATATTTAGGATTCCACCTCGACAAGCGACTTACCTGGAAAACACACATAAAACACAAGAGACAAGAACTGAACAAACGCTTCGGACTTCTCCGACGACTAATTGGACTCAAATCAAAACTAGACACAAAAAACAAACTGACAATATACAAGACCATAATAAGACCGATATGGACATACGGCATAGAACTTTGGGGATCAGCTAAGCCATCAAATATAAAAATTATCCAACGTTTCCAATCTAAAGTCCTCCGTAAAATCCTTAACGCTCCTTTCTACGTTTCAAACCTGACCATCCATCGAGACACTGATATACCCTTTGTCCATGAATTAGCCAAATCCCGATTCCTGACCTTTTTCTCAAAACTCCCAGCCCTCCCCAATCCTCTTGGTAGATCCCTCTCTTCCAACGTCATCCCAGATAATCCTCCTCGACGCCTTCGCCGCCATTGGCCACGAGACAATTTACTACTGGTTAATTTGCCTGACTCATAAAATAATGTAAATAGTGTAAATATTGTAAATAATGTATATAGTTTAAAAAAGAGACCAATTTTTAATTAAAGAAAGAAATACAATAACTTTCATTGGGAGTGGCAGGAATGTCTGCCTCCTCCCCTCATCTCATTCACTATGTTTTATGTATATTTTGACCAATTTTACTTATTGTACATAACTGTACAGATTGTAAATTACCAATAAAGAAAAAAAAAAAAAAAAAAAAAAAAAAAAAAAAAAAAAAATATATATATATATATATATATATATATATATACATACACACATACATACACACAAATATTTATAAATTAAATATGTCGGATTAACTTAGTTCTTTCTAGGAAAACAAATAATTTAGTTAAGTGATTCGAGTTATTTCCCAGAAGTTCCCTTAGGTCAGTGGGCAAATCTAACTGTTCTCTTTCTTTTTTGTAGCCCCTGCATTCGGTGAGGATATGTTTTACGGTTAGATGTACGCCGCAGTACTGACATATCGTTGGTGGTTCCTTTGCCATAAGATAGCCATGCGTCAGTCTTGAGTGTCCTATTCGTAGCCTGGTCAATATCACTTCCTCTCGTCTTCTGTCGCGTATGCTGCTACTCCATGCATCTACGTCTTCTTTTATTTCACGGAGCTTTTCCCCTAACTCCATCCTATTCCATTCTTGGAACCATTTATCTTTTAGTGGTAGTTTCACGGCTGCTAATACATCGTTTACAGGAACTTGACAGCAAACTTGTCCTTCTTTTGTTGCTTCTTTTGCTGCTTTGTCAACTTTTATGTTTTCAATTATTCCACAATGCCCAGGAATCCATATAAACAGAGTTTTTATGTTATTTATTCTGAACTCATTTATTTTGTTTTGTATATCTATGACCAGGGAGTTGTCTGGGTAGAGATTGCAGATTGCTAGAATTGATGATAAAGAATCTGTGCAAATTACGATTTGTTGAGTGGTTGGGATAATAAAATTTAGAGCCTTTTTTATAGCTAGTAATTCAGCTGTAAAGCTTGAACAAATAGAAGGGAGTGAAAATTTGTATATTCTTTGTTCCGACAGTATAGCCGATCCTACTCCTTCCACTGTTTTTGATCCATCAGTGAAGACAAAGTTACTAGGCACTGTTTGACTTTTAATTTTATAGAATTCATTTTCATAGATTAAAGGCGGGGTTTCTTTTTTTAAATATTTTGTAAGGCTGATATTAACGTGTGGAGGATGTAATAGCCATGGTGGATGATTTGATAAGGTTATGGGCTGTAGTTTAATATTATTTAAATGATTCCTGTTTAAGAAAACGTTGGCTCTGGCAGGGAACGGTACTTTTGAAGTATTGTTATCATAAAGATCAGAATAATGCTGAATCCAGTTTATGCTGGAGAAGTAATCATTCAAAGGGTGTGTTAGCCGGCCTTTGATTCTGAAATAATAGGAAATGGTAAGCTGTAATCTTCTATGGTTTAGCGGTGGTTCGCCGGCCTCTACAAGAACGCTTGGAGCTGGACTTGATCGGAAGGCTCCCGTCGCTAGTCGCAACCCAGAATGATGGATCGGATCGAGGATCTGAAGGGTCCTTGGACTAGCTGATCCATACACTGTGCAGCCATAATCTAGCTTGGATCTTATCAAGCTCCTGTACAGCATGAGCATGCTTGTTCTGTCAGCTCCCCAAGAAGTATTACACAAAACTTTTAATACGTTCAGAGATCTTTTGCACTCAGTCTTTAAGGATCTTACGTGGGGAACCCATGATAAAGTCCGGTCAAATGTTAGACCCAGGTATTTTATTGTATCTGATTCCATTATTTCTCGGTTATCTATTTTGAATGGTGGAGTAAAATTTGGTCTTCTAGGACTGAAAACAATACTTTTAGATTTATTAATTGAAATTTTGAAGCCGTGTGACGTTAGCCAGTTATTTATGCGGTATAGACTTTCTTGGAGGAAAGTATGTAGTGTGTCTATACTCTTTCCTTCACAGAAAACTAAAATGTCGTCTGCATAAAGCATTATTTTTACGGGGTAATTAATTTGCTTTGTGATGTTATTTAATGCTAGACAGAATAGTTTTGCGCTTGAAACTCCTCCTTGAATTACACCATTCTCTTGTTCAAATGAATCTGATAATGTGGATCCAACACGAACCTGGAATTTTCTTGATTCAAAAATGTTTTTGAAAACATTTAAAGGGTGCCCATCGATTCCATTTTCTTTTAGACATTCTAAAATATGACGTCTCCAAGCTCGATCAAAAGCACACTCAATATCGAGTAGAATAGCCATTAATTTGTGGTTCTTTCTGAAGGCTTCTATAATTGTGGATTGTAATAAAACTAAATTGTCATTTGTGTTCCTTCCCTTCCTAAAACCGCTCTGCCAATCTGCTAGACATTTATTTTTTTCTAAGTACCAGTCTACTCTATTACAAACCAGTTTTTCAATAAGTTTGCAAAGAGAATTTGTGAGTGAAATTGGCCTGTAACTTGTTACATCTTTGTCAGATTTGTTTTCCTTGTGGACTGGTACAACTATAGATTTCCTCCAGACTTCCGGAAATTCACCTCGAGTGTACATCCTGTTAAAAATAGCAAGGAGGACTTTCTTATTGCTTAGATCTAGGTGTTTGATCATGCTAATGCATATCTCATCGGGACCCGGTGAGGTATCTTTCCGAGAAGAAAGAGCTGTGTTAAGTTCAACTAAAGAGAAGGGAGCATTTAATGGGTGGATTGGGTTAATTGATATTTCTATAGGGTGTTTTTCTTTGTCAGATTTTAAAGTAAGAAAATTATTTGAGTAATTTTCTGTACTTGATATATAACTTAAATTCTGTACTTCTAGAACTTTAATGGTTTGAGTTAATGGCTTAAAACGTTTTTCTGCATCTGATCTTTAGATATCATTGATATTTAAAGCCTATCTCCTCCTTTTTTGATGGTTTGACATCTGAAGAAATCATTCCTTTAGTTATTTACTTCCTGTCAAACGAGCCCATAACGTACGGCACCCAGTCACAAAGGCCCAATTGCCGCTCTTCTTCGTCGACCTGGAGAAAAACGAAAAAAGCAAGGAAATTTTCCGCGAGCAATACCTACTATATACAAAAATAAAAGTAGAAGAACCGCGACGCAGGGGCGACGTCATACAATGCCAAAACTGCCAAGAGTTCAATCATACCCGCACATATTGTCATCACAAATCAAAATGCGTCAAATGCGGCTCCGAACACCCCTCTAAGCACTGCCCCAAGCCAATCGAAGCCCCAGCGTGCTGCGCGAACTGCGGCGAGAATCACACTGCCAGCTACAAAGGGTGTGAAGTATATAAAGCACTCAAAACAATCAGAATGCAACGGCAGAAAACCCAGCTCAGACATCAAAAAGACGTCAAGAAAGCATCACCACCCAGCGGACCATCCCACTTCCCCAGCCTACAACCCGTTTCTGCAGCACAAGAATCGTCCCATCGCCGGCCGAACGTCACCTACTCCTCTCTGCTAACTACGCTCGAGAAAAAGAAGCCGCCTGTCCCTAAACCAGCTCAGAAACCACAAGAATTATCTTCCCTTCCTACCTCTTCAACTTTACCGTCCCAACCACAAATCCTGCCTACCTTCCCAACTACTCCCACCCCATCTAAGCAAATCCCTCAGCATCAAGGACAAGATCCTATGATCCTTTTCTCCTCTTTCCTAAACAAACTCGAAACCCTTCTTACTCCTCTAATTAACCTGATGACCACCCTCATAGCACACTTCCTTCCTAAACCCCAGAATGCAACACTTCCATAATACCCATCTCTCAATTCTTTTGTGGAATGCCAACGGACTTACTACAAGACGACAAGAACTGACACTTTTACTAACTGACAAAAACATTGACATTGCACTAATAACGGAGACACACTTGAAAAAATCAATGTCATTCGGTGTCAAGGGTTACTCCTGTTATCGAACCGACCATCCATCTCTGGCGCAGCATGGTACTCTGATTCTAATCAAGAACCAGATCAAACACCATCAAGAGTCCAGCATCGCTTCAGCAAGCCTGCAGGTAACTTCCATATCTCTTTCCCTTTCTCCCTTCGACATCATACTATCCGCAGTGTATTGTTCTCCCAATCATACCATTTACCATCCTGAATTCCTCTCAATATTCCAATCCTTTGGTCCCCGCTTCCTCACCGGGGGTGATTTCAACGCGAAACACCCCATGTGGGGAAGCCGTTCAGCTAACTCCCGTGGCAGAATCCTTTATGATATCCTCAATTCCCAGAATTATCTCCCTATATCACCAAACACACCAACATACTGGCCAACTGATCCATCCCGCAATCCTGACCTAGTCGATTTCTTCATCTCCTCTGGCTTGGGAGGTATAGCGACTTCTGTTGATTCGCTCCTCGACCTATCGTCGGACCATTCTGCGATCCTTCTAACCCTCTTCTCATCCGCTGTACCCCGTCCTCTACAACCAACCCTTACACCCGGTCCTATCAACTGGCAATCATTTCAGCTCAACCTAGAGCGCTCCATAGACCTAACCGTATCTCTAAAAACCCCTTCAGACCTAGACAAAGCCACTGAATTGTTTACTAAAGCCATTCAGGACAGTGCCCGCAATTCATGCCGACCAAGGACAAGGTTACCTCCTTCACCCAAACTGCAACTTCCAACCCACATCCAAGAACTTCTTGCAGCCAAGCGTCGGGCCAGAGCTCTATGGCAAAGATCACGCTATCCCTCCGACAGAAACGCATACAACAGACTGACGCGACAACTAAAATCTTCAATATCTCAATTCCGTTCAGAATCCTTTAACGAATACCTTTCATCCCTCTCTACACAAGACTGTTCTTTGTGGACAGTCACTCGTAAAATCCTCAGGTTTCACCATATTCCTTCTCCACTCAAACGCAGCGATGGGTCCTGGGCCAGAAGTGATGAAGAAAAGGCGCTCCTTCTCTCCACACACCTTACTTCAGCATTTTCCCCTAATCCTCAAACGAACCCCTCGCATGATGAAGATATTGTAGACTACCTGAATTCTCCTTTACCTTTGTCTTTCCCTCCCAAAGCTTTCCATCCGTCCGAAGTAAAATACATCATCAAACACCTCCCTAGGAAATCTCCCGGTTATGACCTCATCACCTCCAAAATTCTCAAAAACCTCCCCCAGAAGGCCATTATATTCCTTACATACCTGTACAACTCGATCCTTAGAACAACCCATTTCCCGAACCCCTGGAAACACTCAGTTATTATTGTTATTCCCAAACCTTTTAAACCTCCCGACTGCCCTTCTTCCTATCGACCAATCAGCCTTCTACCGTTAATGTCCAAAATATTTGAAAAACTCCTTTACAAAAGAATCCTTCCTATCATAGAATCCTCGAAGAAAATCCCCAACCACCAATTTGGTTTCCGCTCCCAGCATTCCACCATACAACAGTGTTTAAGAGTTGTAGACTCAATATCCTCCTCGCTTGAACGTAAGAGTTTTTGCACGAGTGCCTTTCTCGACGTTGCTCAAGCATTCGATCGGGTTTGGCACCCGGGATTACTTTACAAAGTAAAGCTTATACTTCCTCACACCTATTTCCTTATCCTCAAATCCTACCTTTCAAATAGATCCTTTCAAGTTAAACAAGGTACAAGTCTTTCCCCGACCTGCCCCATAAACGCTGGTGTCCCTCAAGGGAGTATTATTGGTCCTCTCCTTTTCCTCCTTTACACTGCAGATATTCCTACACACCCTCATACCTTACTGACCACCTACGCAGATGATACTGCCATCCTATCAACTTCCCCTGATCCCTCAGTAGCATCCCAACACCTGCAGGAACATCTTACCGCTATTCAGCATTGGAGTGAAAGATGGAGAGTTAAAATCAACCCTGAAAAATGTAAACAGGTTACATTCACCCTAAACCGGAGATCATGTCCTACAGTCTACCTCAAAAACACTCCACTACCAGTATCCAGCGAGGTTCGATATCTAGGATTATACCTTGACAGCCGACTGACATGGAACCCTCACACGAGACTGAAAAGACAAGAACTGAACAAACGATACGGACTACTTAGACGAATCCTTGGACCCTCATCTAAATTATCAATACAGAACAAACTAACGATATACAAAACAATCATTCGGCCAATATGGACATACGGACTCGAACTCTGGGGATCTGCAAAACCATCAAACATCAACAGAATACAGGCATTCCAATCAAAAGTCCTCCGTAAAATTGTAAATGCCCCCTTTTATGTATCCAACAAAACCCTACACAATGACCTCAACATCCCATTTGTCCTTGACCTCGCTAAAACCCGTTTCCAAACGTTCCACTCCAAATTGCCTCACCATCCTAATCCTGAAGGTCAATCCTTATCATCCCAATCCCATCCAGACAATCCCCCCAGGCGGCTCAAGAGACAGTGGCCTCGAGACAATTTACTTGCCTGATCTTTTTATAATCAATCAAATATTTACTGAGACACCTCTGGAAGTGCCAACAATGGTTGGCTTCTTCCAAATTTTGTATTTTTTATTTTTTTTTTACTTTTGTCAGTTTTATCAACTTGTACATAATATCTGGATCAACATACTTGATCATTGTACTGTTATCTGTACAGATTTCAAATAAATAAATACGAAATAAAAAAAAAAAAAAAAAGTTATTTACTTCTGTCACCAGCTGCCATTACAGAGGAATATACACAACCTTCAGGTATCAAATAATGTTCATGCAAATTTTCTACTAGGCATTCTCTACAAATCCTCTTTAAACTTCTACATTGCCATAAAAGGATGAAAGCATTCTTTTCAAGAATTTCAAAAATAAAGCATCTTGAAGTACATCTAAGTGTTATAAAAACAGTCCTATTCGCAGGAACTGCGTCATCTCAGCGCAGTTCCGGTCATGTCACCATAGTGTCATTAGCAAAGGAGTAGAAGCATTTATTAGTCGATTTTGACTTTCGTGAAAAATATAAAATGACATCTCAAAGAGAAGTAAGATTTAAGGCGCCACAACAGGAAACTGATAGTATCCTAAACGGAAATTCAATTAAAAAAAAACAATAACAATAGGTAAACAGAAACAAAAACCAGTTGAAAAAAACGAAACTAACAATTTTGAAGTTTTAAGCACATACTTTGTTTGGTGTAAACTGTCTCACCTCACCATACCCCAGTAACGTCATTACAAGGACTTGAGTGACTCACCATGGAGGTTGCCCGCATAGAGGTGCCATACCTCCCCCTGCTACCTCCATGTACTTTGAATTCTGGAGACCGTTAAACATTTGGGACTCCGTTATTAAGATTGCTGCTAGAACCATGGGCACATTTTATGCTGTTGGACATATTTATCATATGATGTCTGAGTAAGCATCAGCAGCCCGCGAGCATCATGGAGGAAGAGGCGGAGAAGAAATTCGTACGATAATAGTTCGTCTAACTTGATAGGTCAAGTTTGTTAAATCGAACATGGTTCTGCACAACTGTGGAATTCCTGCCAACTGGGGGATCATCAAACGCATTTTCTATACATAACTTTAAGCCAGGTATCATCGCATGAGCACTACCTAATACCTGCGAGTTTTCAGTCCATCGGATTGTTTATAGTTTCAGTGGACAAAGATTAATTCTGAGAAACTTGGCTGACTTTAGCTCTTTGATGGGAAATAGAAAAATTTCGTGACATGGTTTCCAAATTCGTGAGTTTTTCGTGCCCTATTTTTCATTTCGTTTCATTTTCGTGACTTTTTCGTGCAGTAGACACCCTGTATTATGTATTATCAATAATAAATAGCTAAGGACCTAAGGATTCGCCTAGTATTATCGGAACTGTAAAAATCTAGTTTTTGATATTATCAAATATTGGTTATTCCATCTTACTCAAAATATTGAGTGTGTTACTAAAACCCCTTGTCCTCTGTGGTCCTCATTTCTTCCAGCATTCCAAACACTGTCGAGTAACGCATACACGTATAATAAACTTATATTATCTGAATACTCACTATCAAATTTTCCATAGCTTGTATATACTAAATTCATTAGTATTTCGGTTATAAAGGGAATAATTTACTATTTTGAATAATATCGGGGGTATTTTGAACCCATAGGGACTAGAATTTTGAAGTGAGCGAATTCCGGACACGTCCATCCCAGTTTACCACTAATGTATTCCCCTCTCTGAGAGACACAGCTGTCGGATTTCCCACAGGAAGGTCCAGAGGTCAGTACAAGGCTTCCCAAATCATCCTGTGGTATAATAAGGAGCAGATGGTCCCTCTCCTGCTCGGCCGTCCCGAACACAAAGGCCATCGCTGTCCTTCCAGACACAAAGCTTCGTTAGGCGAATAGGGGTCTGGTTGAATAGCAAACAGGCAATATCGCGAAAATAGTATACGTTTGGGTATTTAGAAATTATTCAGAGAACATGCCATACGATAGTACACATACCAGGCCTTTAGTAAGTAATGTGTTAAAAATCAAGAAAAAAAAGGTTTGATCCTTCACCGAACAATTTGCCAATAAAAATACCTCCGCCGAAATTTATGCGACATAAGTTCGAAATTAGGGCTCGGACTAAAGATTTTATCAGTGTCGCCCTTCGACACTAGAACGCCGGGTTGGCCTCGGGGTCCCAGAACGCCCCTAGGCGCACACAACCTTTATTAATTTATAAATTGAAAACTGCAATAAGGAATATCGTTGTGCCGTATAGTCAAAAATCAGGTATGGCTACAGCATCTGTCCCTCTGGGCTCTGGGCCCTTGAAGTGTAATACTAGACAGATTTTTTATTTTTTTTAAATTTATGTTTAACTACATTTCTCTCTCACTACTACATCTCTAGGTATCCTACAAAAAAAGGCTTTTTATAGTACAGTTTCATGTTCAAATAAATGCATTTTATACAGTACTAACATATATTTTTGTTTACAGCAAATAATTCGTTTCTACATGAAAATGATAACAAATAAAATAAAATATATAAATTAAATTAAAATTTTCATGCATTTAATTACAGTTTTTTGGGGGAATATCATTTAATTTGGGTTATGTATACTCTCTCAAAAAAATCTTTAATAACTTGAATTTTGTTTATTGGACAGTAGTTGATCTATCATTTACCAATAAATTACAATTTTTGAATTATTGCCATTTTTATTTATCTTGAGTTTTGAATTATTTATTTTAATGATTTTTTTTTTCGACTCACCGACATCTGGGCCATTAGCTCCTTTTTAACGATATTAAACGCGTATAAAAAAAAAATGGTGCAGTACAGAGTCATAGAAAAACATTAGTCACTTATAATAGTGCACAGAATAATACAAAACAGAAAGGAGTTATTTTTCAGAACGTAAAGCACAACTCACTGGCAACTTCATTCGACTTACATAAAACTCCTCAGTTGTAACAAAAGTTTTTAGTGGCTGTAAAATGCTTCATTTCTAGAGCTGTTACCACTCCTACAAACCACCTGAAGCAACAGGTTCAATTCTCATGCAGATAATCGTCGGATTACAAATGCGAATTTTTTAAAACTATCGATAATTCAGTATACTAATAAAATAAATTAAAATCTTAATATGTTTAATAGTAACCTGTTTCCTTTGTTGAAAAGTGTTACTTATTAACTGATTTTCCAAAGGCCGTAGCCGGGTAAGCATGGGTTGTCGGCCCCAGGGAGGTTTTCGCTTGAAATTTGGAGGATCAAACTAGTCCCGTAAACATGCTTACCCGGCTACGGCTTTTACATATCTGCTAAAAAAAAATTTGCAAGAAGGAAGATTTTTGGCTCTATGATAGGCCTAAACCAAAATTATTGTTGAGCAAACTCGCTGAACTCAAGGTGCTATGAATGAGTTGTACTTTATTTATGTATTTCAATATCTTATAGTGAACCAATTTGTTATCATATATATATATATATATATATATATATATATATATATATACATACATACATACATACATATAAGTTTGTACACACGAGAACTCAGGAGAGCCGCAATAAGATTGAACATCAGACATACTCAAACATTTAAGTCCGTAGTCCGAAGAACCATCGTGAATGCTCATTCCTATATCCCATTTGGTAAAGATGTTATTACCTCTTTGGGGGTAATTGTGACGTCACTCTGGTTTTGGTTAGGTAAAACACGTGTTTATTTTAATATTTAATATATTAATAATTTAATCAAATAATTAATTAAAACAACTAATAACATTAAAATAACTAATAAAATATTAAAATTATACGCTAACCTAGGAACTACTTTGTACATACTATAATCTATCTTATCTTACATATATATATAATTAATACAAATGCTGCTTGCGGATATCCATCGCAACTCTTCATTATACCTAAGTATGGCCATACTGATACATTATTATAACATAACACAACCAAGCGTAAGTATTCACAAAAACACAGGTGAGCATCCTATATTCGGAAAACTGACTGACTGGTTAACCTCCTAGGCAGGAACCTTCCAGCTATATAGTCTACCATAGAGGTAGGATCTATAGGCGCCGTTATTAGCCTATGACGAACCGCCACAGCACTCCCCCCTAATAACTGCGTCCAAAAATCTGACGTTTGGCTTAATGGTGCGGCCAAACCTACTCTTCACCGGGTGTACTGGTAGTCCTTCTTGTCATCTTCTTTAGCGGCTGCAGTTGGTTCAATAGAGGTTTCAGGGTTATTAGCTGCTGTGGTCACTGTTCTGCTGTCTTCATCCTGTGCAAGCAGGAAAGCTGGTTTCACTCTGTCTAGCGAAACTGTGAGCTCTCTGTTCGGCAACTGAAGTGTACATAGCTTTTCGGTCCTCCGTAGAACAGGATAAGATCCATTATACGGTGGGGTAAGACCCTTCTTCAACGTGTCTTCCCTAAAAAATACAAATTAGCTTGTCGCTAAAGCCTGATGTACAAACATCTTCTTACTAGCTCGAAATGGGGCTGGACGTAGATGGCTTAAATCTTCCTTCAACCGGCCAACAAATTCTGGTACGATATAACGTCCGAGAGATGGAGCTAAGAACTCACCAGGCAACCGCAAGTTCTGACCATAAACTGATTCCGCGACACTGAAACCTGTGTCCTCTCTTATCACGGTCCTCAATCCTAGAAGAACTGTAGGAAGCAGGTTAGCCCAATTTTCCACATCCAGGTGTGCGACCAAGCTGCTTTCAAAGACCTATGCCATCTTTCCATACACCCGTTAGATTGAGGGTGGTATGGGGATGTCCTGATCTTGTTGGTACCAAGGAACTGAGTAAGACAACAAAAGAGCTCACTCTCGAATTGCCTCCCTTGGTCCGTAGTCAATCCAGATGGCACACCAAATCTAGACACACAGGCGCAGTTATTAGCCTATGACGAACTGCCACAATGTTATATCATCCGGATTCCTATAATTATACACTAAACTATCCACTAATCAAAATCCTGCTGTCCTCTCCCTATCGGGCGTCAGCCATCTACTCTCTCCACCATGGTTACTCAGAAGATAGTGGCCCAGAGATCTGCTGCAGTAACACACAAGTCAAGTGTTAGCAATGGCTTTTTCTTCCTTCAAGTGCGTCCATGCCTGTGGCACACCGTTCTCTCTTCGACTTTCAGCCAGCGGATGGAGAAGAAAAGAACTTGTGTAGGCCCTGCTCAACGTCATATAAGCGTCGTTCTGACATTTATCGTGGATAAGGTTAAGTGGCTTTGAGAACTTACCATAATCCATCAAATTGTCTGATGTATTCAAGTACAGAAGGTAATCACCGATAAAGAAATGAATTATTACTAATTCTGTTCAAGCCTGGAGGAGATCTTTTCCACCCATTCCAACTGTCTTTCTCGTAGACGTCGCACAGTGGGACCAAACGACATTTTGTGTCTCAAAAAAGGCTAAAAGCCTCTAAATCTTAACCGATTTCAATAATTTTTTTCCAATTTTTTGTTTTTTGTTTCTTTTGTTTAACAAATTACGTGTAAATAATTATCGAACTTTCACAATAGAACAGAAAATCATGTTTTATTTTTCATCTAACTTAATATCAGCACTGATATCGTTGAAAATGAACATTCAAAACCTTCAAAAATCCAAATATATTTTCAAATCATTCAAAAATCATATTATTTCAATTAATCCCATTGTTGAATTAGGATAAATTTACGTTTTGACGATGTCAGTCCGATTTTTTTCAAGTCCAATCAGGTTTTGAATGTTAAAATTCAACGATATCAGTGCTGATATAAATCAGTAAGATGAAAAATAAAATATTATTTCATGTTCAATGTTAAAAGGGCGTGAATTATTTGCATGTCATTTAATAAACACAGGGGAAAAAACAAAAATCTGGCCAGACGAAGTTGATCCAAATTTTATTAGCTTTCATTTAAAACAAAATGCATTGAAATACGTTAAGATTTGGAGGCTATAGCCTTTTGTGAAACACGAAAAGTCTTTTGGCCCCACTGTGCGACGTGCTCGAGCCTTAAAAAAAATACCGTGAAACCTGGTTTTCCCTCAGCTGTCCACTGTTTACTCTAACATCACCCCGTATTCTCTCATTAATGCCTTAGGAAATTCTAGTCAGACCTGCCACTCTAAGGAAAAACGTAATTTCCCTGTCTAATTTTTGTTCAGCGGAACCCAGCTTTCATTTAATTTAAGAGTTAAATTAAAGAAGGTTAGGTAGTTAGATGTGCAGTTTGACAGAGGTTTCCAAGAAATTTGCCTTTTCTCACTTTGTAGGTAAGCTTTTTGTCAATCTTCCCATTCCTGCTGAGCACAGTTCTAAGGTGTTTCATGAGGAATATACTCAACTTCTCCCGCATGAAGCGCAATACATATACGCACATAAGCATCTTGATTACAATTAATTTTTCATTGAGTGCATCCATTGCACTTCCACACGGCTAATGAAATCTAATTGAAAAAAAAAACTCCTACAAGAAGCCTAATCTATAAATTGCAGCGGAAAATTAGCTCTCCTATTGGTTTTATAAAGTAATTTCATGAGAGTCTGGTGTTCTCGAGGGATTGCAACGAGTTTGAGTATTAATTGGGAAACCGAGTTAGTAATTGTTTTAACTTTCTTTCACCCCTTACCACCACCAGTCTCTCCCCCTACATTATATATACACTCCCATCACTCCATTTTACTAAGGGTTAATTATTTTCCCCTTAAACGAGCATAATTGCCGAGAATTTATTAATTATATGAGTTGAGTTTGAAGGCTAATAAATTAAGTGTAAAATAAACTATTTATGAAGAGATTTAATAACAATTTTTGATGAAATGAAAGAAATAAAATATTTTAAAACTCTTGAAATACATTAGTACTGACTCAAGACCTAATTATTTTACACTTAACGAACATAATTGCCGGAAATGTATTAATTGTATGGAGGCCCCGTGGCCGTGAGAGTTAAGACGTGAGCACTTAATGAAAAAACTTCATTTGACGTATGGTCCGATGCAGAAGTGAAAAGCAGTTATGTCCAGTTTTCTGATTTTTTTTAACGTAGGTAGTCAAGTTTTTTTTTTTTGAAAGGATTGTTTAAAAACGGTTCAAGATATTTAAATTGGAATAATGCCAACATAAAAAATATCCAATCGTTCACTTTATCCCTCAATAAAACTCCTCTTCATTTGCATTGATTTAATGCTTACTGAATTCAGAAGTTTTCCTGTAAGCAGTGATTCTTTAGTCCATTAGGGGGCTGAGGAAACAATTCGCAAGAAACCTCTGATTCATCAAGAAAAACGGAAGCACGTTATTGGACGTCCAGAAAGTATCTTCTGTCAATAGATTTATTGAATTTAATCACTGTTTTCTTAAAGGAAAGTTTACCTATTTTATGATGGCATAATTCAAATTTAATAATCTTGAACCGCTTTGAGCAATCCTTTTTTATTTAAAAAAAATCATGAAAAACAGAAAAGTAGACATAACTGCTTTTCCCTTCCGAATCGGACCAATGAGTGCTAATGAAGTGTTCGGTTGGAAATGATGTCCAGAATCACCTCCTACAGTTTGGCTACTTAGACCTGAATCACCCTGTGTATGTATATATATATATATATATATATATATATATATATATGTATATATATATATATATATATATATATATACAGGGTGTCCCGTAAAAGTCTATTCATATTATGGGAGGTGATAGAGGACCCTAAGAGGAACAAAAAATGTTCTGTGACGATTTTCCGAATTCTCACACATAAGGGAGAAAGCGTCGTTTTATTGTTTTTTCAAGACAAACGTGGTTTTCAGAATATATATATATATATATATATATATATATATATATATATATATATATATTAAAATGTTATACAAAATATATTAAAATTTAGAATTTAAGCATGAAAGTAATTAACTGTTTACGAACCATCCACTAAATTTTTTCTGCGCCTTTTATATACAATTTAACGGATTCTTAGAAAATGAATAGCTAAAAGAACAAATACCTTAAACATTCCCTGTCAATTCGATTCAGACATTTCCATGCCATCTTTCTGACAGTCCCTTTCATCCGAAACAAAGAAGGCTATGGAAAAGGCTGTAACCGAATAAGGCCCGGTAAACGGCAGGCCTGGATGTCTGGGGTTCGATTCCCACCCCTGACAGGCAGGAGTTACACCTCCACACTCACAGATATTGGTTTCAGGAGTCACTCACACCTAACCAGATTCTTTTCTGTTAAGGTCTTTTGTCTAAGAAGGGAAGAATAACTCAATATGTTGTCAAAACCAGTACGCCAACATAAGAAACTTGTTACGCCATGGGAAATTTATTTGAACTAACTTCCGGTCTTTCGCGACGGAGTGATTTTGAGATGGATAGCTGTGAGTGTAAAAAAAAACAAGGTAATTTCTAAAAAAAATAGGTATGAAAAATTCGACTACCAAAATGTTTTGTTTGTTTCTTGTCTACTGGTAAAACAATATTTCCATGTTTCTTTTATCACGAAAGGTGCTCATGATGTTCTTTAATATAGGACAATATTGTTTGACAAGCATACAGCGAAACAAGTTCTCCGTAAAATAAAATTTATATTCGTTTAAATTCTTTAATTTAATTTTTTTTCTTCTATTGAGTTAATTAAAAACGAGCATCGCAATAATAATTCTGCAAATATTTTTTTAAAAGTATATAAAAGGGATCTTTTCTAAGTTTCTGGAAGTGGGGATTTGTCATGATCTCTTGAGTGACTTTCGACACGCCATTTCATTCATCAGGCGAAAGGTAGCATAGATGGTATTAGAACGTGTGTCATTTGACAATTGTAGGGTTCAGAGCACAACTAGACCAAGTCCATGTCTAGTTGTGCTCTGAACCCTAGGTTGTATAAATCCTACTGACCAGTATAATTCTTAAAAAGATTTGAAGTTAAACACTAATCTTAATTTTAAATATCACTGACATTGTTTATGTATACCGTTTTTCATAAAATAGTTACATCTTGGACTTGGCTTACTTGTGCTCTAAATAAAAATAAGAATGTCTTCCAGATGTGTAGCAAGAACTGCTACAAGTGGTAAAATACTGAAGTTAGGACTTAGTCTCCCGTACCACTGAAAATAACCATTGTAATAATACTCTTCAATGCCATTACAACATAAAATGCCAAAAACGTACTTGGCCTAGTTGTGCTCTAAAACCTCTAATTGTAGGATGAAGTGCTCTAAAAAAAAATGCCTATGAGGAATAATGGTTATTGATTCTCCTATTTAATGATGGTATGCGCCTTTAAACCTATCCCTGCTGTAACACCACTTTATGGTTTAATACAGAGATTTACGTAATTCTAAATAATGAAAAAACGTTCTTTAATCTTGGTTCACGTCCTCCCTGAAAAAAGAAAAACGAGTGCCGTAATGGGCCATGAAGGACTAGAGGAGAACCACACTATTCGATCGCAAGCCTCGAGTAACGACAAAACAAGATACATTTTAGCGCGGTTCCTCCCTCCCCCATAGGGAGGCACCCCGCTTATAGGGTTGATACAATGAAACAATCCGGAAGTGCCGACTAGAAAATTTCGCGTTTCAGAACCCCTAGAGACCGAAAATAACGGTGGTTCAAATTTGTATATATATATATATATATATATGTATATATATATATATATATATATATATATATATATACATATATATATATTTGTCTGTTCGCTCTTTAGATAGAAGACGAATGGTCCGATTTTGATGAAATTTGGTACAAAAATCCTTCGTCCAATTTGAAAGGTCAAGTTCGTTAACCAGCAAAATCCGCCTACTAGAAGATGGCGTTTGGGGCGAAATTCGCGCAAAAAAAATCGTAACGCTTACGTTTTTTAGTTCATAAGCTTCTAAGTACTCGTTTTATATGATTCCTGGGCTAGGAAAACGAATGAAACCATTTTCAAGGCGATAGCTTTAACCGTTTTCGAGAAAAATGGAAAAATATTTTTTGAATACCGTTTTTGGTTTGGGTACTTAGAATCATGGGATTCAGTTGAAACATTTTCTGCATGTTCTACTTTCATCAAAACTAATATGTTGAAATTTTGGTTACGTTTGGAGTTAAGGAACGGTTAGAATAAAATATTTTATTAACAGACATAAAAAGTTTTAGTAACTTTGTTTACTTTCCTTAATATCTCGAAAAAGGTTGAGAATCTTGGTAAACGGAAGAATACCATTAGAAAGCTTATTAAATGCTCTAAAAAAAAGGTTCTAATGAA
This sequence comes from Gonocerus acuteangulatus, assembly GCA_946811695.1. Taxonomy (NCBI): domain Eukaryota; kingdom Metazoa; phylum Arthropoda; class Insecta; order Hemiptera; family Coreidae; genus Gonocerus; species Gonocerus acuteangulatus. The sequence goes on along the minus strand of OX328129.1, from coordinate 28,272,915 downwards.
AGTTTTGATTAGGCGATGTCAATCGGAGAAATAAGAGCTTAAAACTTTAAAGTAATTGATTTCGCTTATTCGAACTGTTCTTTTTGTCTGTTTTTTATTCCTTGTTATTTTTTAATTGCTTATTGTTGGATAATGTATTTGAAAATAAAACAGGTTAAGAAAAATAAGAAAAACAATTTAATGTTAGAGATATGGATTTCCAAGATATATAGCTTTTCAACTGCCTAGCGTCCTTCCTAGGGAGGGTTCTTTGTCTTTGATTTTGGTACTTAGAATTATGGGATACAGTTGAAACATTTTCTGCATGTTGGAGTTTCATCAACACTAATATGTTGAAATTTTTGTTACGTTTAGAGTAAAGGAAGGGTTAGAATAAAATATTTTATTAACAGACAAAAAAAGTTTTGGTAACTTTGTATAATTTCGTTAGTATCTCGAAAACCGTTGACAATCTTGTGAAGCGGAAGATTACCATTCGGAAGCTTACTAAATGCTCTACAAAAAAAGGTTCTGAACAAAGTTTTAATTAGGCGATGTCAATCGGAGAAAAAAGTGCTTAAAGCTTTAAATTAATTGATTTCGTTTATTCCAATGGTTCTTTTTGTCTGTTTTATTTCTTGTTATTTTTTAATTGCTTATAGTTGGATAATGTATTTGACAATAAAACTGGTTAAGTAAAATAACAAAAACAATTTATTGTTAGAAATATAGATTTCAAAGATTCCAAGACCTTGTCACTAGCGGGTCTGTTTCTAGTGTAGCGGACCCTTCCAGGTAAGATTGTAAATCATGACCTTTCAAGACTTTACTACTCACAGGAATGGCGTTAGTGACCTTAAGGGTTGACACGCCATTATAATAATTAATTAAAAAAAAAAGACTGGTGGAACCAAAATAATAACTGCTTCTATTTTAATCTTTCCAAATTAGACTAGGGATATGAACGGAACCGCGCTAAGATGATGCAGTCCTGCGAGACGGACTTTTTTTAACGTGCACCCGAGTTTAGAACTCAATTTCTCCAAAACGTGAGTCGAGTTTTCTCCCTTACTAGAGCTTTCATGAGAATGAAATCTTTCCGCCCTGTTCAACCTAAGCAATAACACATTCAGAAATTCTGATGGTATTGTTGTTAATCATCTCTCCATTGCAATATCTTCTTGACTAACCCATTCGCTACTTACTCCTATTACAAAGGTACACAAAAAAATGGTATTTTCCAAAGACACCATACATATATTCTTATGTATTTCGACACGCTGAATCCGAAGTATGTTCACCCCATCACTTCAAGACCATTTGTAGGTTAAATTTCGTATGAAGCCGTTTAAGAAGAAATAACTAGAGCTTCCATGGTTTTGAGGGTCGTTGAATTAGAATCCGAGGTCGGTTTCAGCAAGCTTTAATTATTTCTTCTTAAACGGCTACATACGAAATTTTACCTTCAAATGCTCTTATACCTGACGTGATCGGATGAAACGGACTCC